>JAAAKM020000430.1:1959-14078 GCA_010016025.2 Alatinidae sp. Z8VKAUB7J3 | reverse complement strand
CAATCCCAAAATACAAGACCAAGGCGGAAAATATCTCTTCTCATAACAAAGGCGTGCTTTGATAGGGGTATCTTCAGTCACCACTTACCAAAAAAAGGGATTGTAAGCCTGTAAACGTTACTGACAGTATAAAAATCTACATAGAGAGCAAATCCCGTTAATTGAAAGCGTGGGTTTTAAGGAATTCTCCTCTTGACATCTAAAACATCTAATTTTCATATATCTTTTAGAGACGCTTTTTTACTTTACGCTGTTAGTTTTACCGAAGAAAAATCTAAAGACGATGATTTTGAAACATAGTAAAACGTGAGTATTTATTGATATTTATGTGATATTTATATGCGGTATGAATTATACATAGGTCTATATGGTACCCTTAGATCTTAATCTGTTGTAATTTTCTGATAAATTTCACACTGCAATGACTAACTTGAATAATTAGTAAGTTTATCCAATGACTCGCCCCCGTTAGCAATTATTGTTTTCTGCTTTGCTATGATGTTTCAACAGGGTTGTCTCCATATATAAGAATAGCTAAGACGCAAGCCGTTGTAGCATATAAAAGCTCTTAATGGAAACCTGATTGCTTATGCCGCTATATAAGGTTAAACCCTGGGCGCCTCGCACCAAGAACAGGGCAAGAACGGCAACTCAGCCTCTTATCGGCAAAGCAAAGCAAAGCTGGCTATGGATTAGGTATATGCAGGGATTAACTCGTTTTGGCAGTAAAAATGAATGCACAAGGTTTTCGTTTAGATTCTCATACTTTCTAGGTAGAGGGATTTTCGAGTGCCAAGGTCACCGCCCAACATTGTTTCGGACAAAATTTTGCAAAATTTTAGTTTTGAATTTAAATAAGAAAATTTTCTTGAAGTAGAAAGTTGAAATTTACTTGCTTATGCCAAGTTATTAACAAAGAAAGTAATTGCAGTGTTACTTCGTTGATTGCTTGAATATGTTTATTTAAACAGGTATCGTGAACTATAAGCAGCCGTAGAGGATCTGCCTAGTTTTTGACTACAGTTCCGCTTTTCAAAGGCATGTTTATAACTGTCACGTTAGAAATAGGGTATATGTAATTAAAGTGCAACAATCCGGGCATAACAAAAGTAAAAGTTACAAAATGACTGCTCTAAAAAATTCAATGATGAGAAATTACATAGAAAAGTTTGTTAAGGAGGGGAAGTCAAAAATTGTTGTAGTCAAAAAATGTTTTTGAAAACTATATTCTTTTGTGAAATCACCAATTCAGTTCTCTATTTCTTTTAAACGTGAGAAGCTGTTTTGTTGTCATTAAAACCATCCAAAGACATTGTGATGCCAGATTTATTACTACGAAATTAAAAGACTTAAAATAACTTTGTTTTTCCCCACAACATTTTTTTGCCATTTTTTAACCAGATTGCCAATCACAGGAATGGTCCAACGACAACATCCGGGCTCCACGTCCTGACGATGCAATAGGGCGAAATACTAAAAAGTAAACGCTTAGATCGAAGCAAGAGATAGAAAGTTACGGTAGATATTTGATTTCCATTGCCATTACCATGGCATTCATATGAAATGGAAAAGGTAAACCAACAACTATTCCCATACATAATGATCAAGTAAAGTACAGTGTTAATAAGGTCGGTTACCATGACACTAGTAAACTACCATCCCACTGTTGGTCGGCGACAGTGTTTAATATTCTGTGGGAATTTTTACAGGTGGACCGTTTCTTGTTGAAATTGAGTCTTTCTTCGGAATATGTTGAGATAGAAATTCTAATATTCACACTGTTTATCACCGATTGTTTTCCACCTTCCAACGTTTATGCCTTTTTCAATATTTATTGAATTATTTTTTATTATGATTATATATTTACTTATCAGCAGGCCGGGAGCATGCTCTAGGGAATTAGCTTTTTATCGCTGTAAATAATTGTGAAAACAGGTATAGCGTGATTTTTTTGTATAGATATTGAAGGTTTCCTCTGGAAAGCGAACAAGTCTAGTTACATCGTATGTCAACAAACGATATCCAAGGATGCGGCAAACCTAATGCATTCATCGCTCCTTTCGAAAATGTTAACTAATATTAATCAAACAAGCCTTGAATAAGAGAAACCCTTCCCATAGTTTCCCATAGGTAAAATAATGGATAAAAGCCTTGACAGCACATTGCCGTTGACGTCGAAACATGTGTTTTGAATCTGCATGCATGTACTCGATGAGACGAACAGGTCACAATCCAACATGTGGTCGTACCAATGATTTATCATTATTCTATCCTCATCAGAAGTTACAAGCTTGAAGATTATCAACTCCTATGCCAATGAAACACATGATTTATCATTTGTAAAACCTCTTTAAATTGTGACACAGTGAGGTCAATTCAAAAGTCATTCCAATACGACGTCGAAACGAGAAACTAAAAAATGCCCTATGCGTAAAACAAGGAGAGGAACAGCATGGATTGTGAATTCATAAACATATAAACGTCCCCTCTGTTCGTCTCCCTTTATCAGAAGAAAAGACTCAGAATGCAGGTTCAAAGGATATAAACAATGACCTGTAAATTCCGTAACAGAAGAGAGCTTGAAAAGGCGAGAACCAAGAGATCCTGAAATAACCACAGTTCTGTAATAAGCATAACTGTCTTTGTTAGTTAGTTCATTAGTCAAAGGCAATCAACAGTAGGAGGTTCTTTTGTGGTATCAGAACTATGCAATTTGTGGGTAAAAGTGGGGATATCTTTCTAGATACACTGGCATCTTAAACAGCAAAAACTACACTATCTGGCGTCTATGAACCTACATACCTAACACGCAAAACATCAACATCAAACTTTGATTTTCCTTTTGCATTTACAAATTGTGCTCGGTTTATGTTGCTTGTAACAACACCATGTAATATATTGTTCTAAGAAGTATTGGAGACAGATGGAGAAATATATAATGAGGATGACATCAATAATTGTATTGCCTTCTTTGTTTCTGTGATATCTGCAAGGGATGGGGTCATGGACAAAAAGTTTCCTAAATGATCACGCGGGGGAACTGTTCTATCTTGATAATATGTTTAAAGAAGCAGAGCTTCCACTTTTAAATCTTACCCATAAACATCCCGCAGCATATAACATCCTTGAGCATCCAGTTCTGTCAGCGATGACGTCCCCAGCTGGCTCTGAGCAAGCTACGATAGCAAAGCATATCGAAGGCCTCTAGTTTCCGTATTTCTACCTTACTCCCTTGTGATAATAACAATGTTGATGATGATGACGATGACGATGACGATGATGATGATGAAGATGATGATGAAGATGATGATGATGATGATGATGACGATGATAATGATAGTGCTAAAAATTATTATTTAACCAACTTTGATCATCATGATCCTTTCTGATAATGCGGGTTGTAAGTTTATGGTAATTAGGGAGAATACGAAAGCTCTAAGGCAAAAGTTACAGGGACGATGATGGTGATGGGTCTGCTTCGGCAACTGAGGATCGGCTGATTGTTCCTTTGATTAGCCCCATACCAAACAGAATAATTTCATAATATTGCTTCCTTAAAGTGTTGCAATTAAATGCAACATCTTTGATGACATGATGCAACTTGGCTACTACTTTCTTACAGCTTTCTTATACTTTGTCTCAACGTACCAGCTCTACAATATAGTACTTTGAAAAGTTATCTTTTGCTAAACTGATTGTTTTCACAACATTCTTGCCATTATTAAAACTCTTAAAAAGTCTTTAGAAGTACAGAAAGAAAAAGGTATTATATGGAATTTTTTCATTTTCAAGGAACATTATAATACAAAACCCAGAAATTTTCATTGTCTTGATTCTAAAAGAAGCTAAGAAGGGTAACTACTCCTATCTCACTTTCAGTTCTTAGATCAATATTCTATTAATATATTAACTTAGGTTATTATTAATTTAAGTCAAATTTAAACTGACAAAATAGTTGCTTGCTTCTGTCCTATCACTGTTGCAAAATTTGATCCCTTCCCTACTATATATTAAAAACAGTCTATTTAATATATGGCAATTAATTTACAGTAAGTGTATTACTCTAATCTATTTGTTACAACAATTTTTTTAATGATATATACTGTAACCATGGTGATACCATAGAAAGCAACAGTTGTACCCTATCAAGCACCATTTCAAAACTCCACATTAATAAGAGATCCTGGGCCTAACTTGTATTGACCATTTAAATTCCCTTGGAGAACAACGACAGGTTTAGTTATCCGGTTATTCTCATCTTTTTTCACTGTATATTTCTAAAACATTGTAGGACAGAGTATTACATAAAGTATTGACGAAAAAATTGAAATATTTCTTGTGGAGTGCGTGCCCGTTCTTCTTAACATGCACATTTTAAATTTTGATGGTTTTAAGTGTTTGCCGATGGTCTCCTTTGGTATTCACATCAGGTTGTTTGTATTTGGAAAATGATCCCTCAGTCGCGAAAATAAATGAATCTATAGTTTAGTAAGCATCAAGTAAAAGTAGACAGTACTCAAAGTTATATAGAAACAGGATCATATATTGGTTGACTGATTAATAAACCACATAATTTCGTAAATGTCAAGAAACCTTTCTTCAAGTAATACCTGAACTATCAATGAAAGTTGATCTCCTAAGAATTAAGCACAATACACAATTAGAGGCAGATCAAGGCCGCTAAAGATTACTGTAAGAATAGATGTTTGTTCAATTTATTTTCGTTTTAAATAATACATGTGATACTTATCCTGGAATGAAACTGCTGGGATAAAACAAACTGATAGTGTTGTACTTTAAAGATTTTATACGTTGGCATTTCTTACTTCTCGAACAACACATAACACAGGATTTAAAACGATGTAAATGAACACGAAAATTGTAAACACTTCAAACGGATTACAAGTACAGAACAAACCGGATTGTTAGTTTAAAGAAAACTCACCATAGCTATGTCCTCGTCTTTTTGGTTCAATGAAACATGCTTTCTCTCCAGCACGAAGATGCCAGCCTGGTTTATTTCTAAATTCAAAGGAGACAGCTCCATGCTTTTCGTTTGCTAACGAGGGAATTATCTTGAACTTGTCACTTAATAGTGGAACTATCCGTGAATATCTTGGCTTCTTATCGTTCGCTTTGCCTGTCTCCAATTCAAAATAACCGGTCCACATAAACATGACTCAAGTAGAAAATGTTCAGCGCAGCTGCAACTCAGCACAACACTTACCTGTCATCCAACAACATGAAGAACAGTGGCGACTAAAGAACTATCCTCGCCGTCAACAGTCTTTCCAGTAGCTGGGCATTTTATACTTTATACACTCAAGTTCGGCAAGGAAATATTGCGGTATAATTTACTAGCTGGCAGTAAATGTACAGAAAATATTTGAATCTTGGTGCAGTTTCTCCCAATTTCAGCACATTAGGAAAAACAGCACTTGCAAATAAATATTCAGAAAATCGATAATGAAGCTCTCTCTCATTCTTGTTTGAAGGTATTAAATCACGAAATCTTCGTGTTTTAAACAGATTATTCATTTCATTGCATCTTAAGGCTTTGATCCTTTCCACCTGTCCAATTTACAGGCAAGGTAAACAGTGCCAGTAAAATTATGATCTATCGTTCAATTCTTTAGTCAAGGTTTCCTAACTTCTACGTTTTTCTGCACAACGTCGTCTCGAGTTCAAACTGTGACTAGTCTGTGTTTTTAAATTACGTTGTATAATGAAATGTATGAACGCGATAGAGAAGAGAAATGGATCCTACAAGGAAGCATAATACTACAATTCTCCTAAATTTACTTAATTGTTTTTAAGTCGAGAACTAGGACATTAGCTAGACCAAACATAATATGGCCATTGTTTCCATGGTCCTCATTATAAAAGACTGACAATTTGTTCACTAATTTTCTCTAGATCTTGTGGGATTTGAAGGCCATAGGAGACCCATGGTGAACACGTGTTATGGTATTAATTTGATAAGTGATGGGCTTGTTTGAATGCCTGTGTACAGCGATTTCAGTTAGGTTGATTGTTGCCAAAGTCTGTGAACAAACAAGCTGTATTAATTTTTTATGCCGCCTTGACTGTCGATTCTAAGTTGTGGTCATGAAAAGGGGCCACCGGTTTTATTAGTTGAAGCCTCAGGAAGTTCGCAATATACATTTTGCTTTTTGTCTTCGCGGCGACAACGTACAAGATTTAGAAAGCAAGACTTGGTGCAGCTGAAAACTTGAGTATTGTGGCTAATAGCACTTCATTGTAATTTTTCCGTATTTTGAGATCAACAATCTAGAAACCGGTTTCTGTATGGTTTTTACAGTCAAGATTGTTTGTTTTTATGAGATAGTTGAACCTGCTGCGGAAAGACGTACAGTATATTGAATGGAGATTCCAATAGATTTATAAGTCACAGTCCATCCTCGTGGTGTTAATGAATTATAAGCCCTTGAGAAATATCTGGTATTACAGCAAGCTACGAAATGGGGGAGATAGCTAGCACTTTGATGAACTTCAAATGAATCTAATCTTTATATACTTAAACTGACTAATTTGCTTTAAGGCAATTTATAAACTTCAAAGGTGTCACGTATAGGGATTTGTTTTTAATAAAGTTCAGAAAGTAGAGCTTTGTTTTGATAAAAACGCACTTTGTTTAAAAAAGAGGAAAACTGTGGTTAAAATTTACATCGTGGAGTACTTTAAAGTTAGCTTGAAGTATTAACTCATATCTTGATGAATTTTTATATGGTAGATATGAATCTTGAGAATACAAAAAGCATGCAGTCTAACAGAAATATCAAAATACAGACTTAATTGTTCTTTAATTGGCTAAACTAAAACCCAACTGTTTAGAGGGAAGTATGAACGATCTTATAGATATGGCAGGAATTGGAAGTTATAAATGCAATCGTTCATAAGAAATTATAGAAATCTAAAGATTAGGAGATTAATCCACGTCTTAAGTAAATAAAAAGTATAAACCGTTTAACGAACCCCAGAAACCAAGCAAAGTGACAGAGAAGATATTTACTTCAATGAGCTCTTGAGAGATTGCGGAAAGTAACCAATTCTGATAACAATAAGATAGTAGATACCGGTACCACACTAAATGATGGGAAGATTAAGGTGCAAGGACTTTAATGTGTTGTACCATAGCTGAGAGTTATTGATAGGTTAAGACTATACCGAGGTTTTACGCCGTACTTCCTGAGTTATGTTGAAACTGTAACATTACAACTCATATATCGAGGTACATGTGTTAAATATCCTGTAGTGTCTTCTTGTGTTCTGTTCTTTTCTAAAATCACGTACATAAATTGATAAATTGTCTTTCTATGCATTTGTCTGTCAAACCATATTACTCTTCTTTTAATACATTTAGAGGAAGCTCTTTGGAATATCTATTTCTTGTGAATTCGAGGATTTGCAAAACATTAAAGTTTGAATTTCCTAGTTAAACTGTAGTATCAATCTACTACTGTGACGAGAACCAGTACTCTTGGATACTATTTTGTTGATGGAGACCAAATATGCTACAACTTTATTGTAATTGAATATCACGTTAAGTAACGGATTCATTCTGCTAAATGTTTTGGTCACAGCAATCGTATGGAGTGACATCAGAAAGCTTTACGATGAATTTATAGGAAACGAGAAGATCATAACACGTGGTGGAAAATAACGAGCACAAGAGCGACACCCTTCTGCCTCTCGTGTTGAAAATAGCGTAAATTGTATTCAAATCCTTTCTGCCGACAGAGTACCGCCTTCTTTGTTTTGATAGATGCGGCTTCTAAAGTGGAACGATGAAAAGGAGATCTGGCCCTCGCTAATACCCTAAACGAATCCTCGTGATAGTTCTCAGTACATGATGGATCTTCAACCAAATGCTGTCCTACTGTCTGAGTCTGTTTGGGGATCTGATGACCTGATTTTGTTTACGCCATTCGGTAAAACGTTGGGAACTTTACTGCGTCTACTGAAAGCCGGCACATGTTCCGCGATTCTGTCATGTGACGTCAGTGACGTACAAACTATATATTCGCTTACATGGCAACACGTGGATTTATAAACTAATAAACTTTTATGTGTGACAGGTAGTACGTCTTTTGGGGGCAACAGGCAGCAGTCTTTGGGTGGAATAAACAACACGCGGTTGTACGGTTGGAAAACTGTTGGTCACGGCTGCTTTTCTTCTTTTGTCAAAACATTCTCAATCCACGTTAGTCGTCAATATACTGAGCACTTCATAGGGCCATATTTCAGGCCGAAAGAAAACAGATTTCCTTACCGAGGTCAATCAACCTATATTTCCCGAATGGCTTCTTATGAAATGACGCTCTGAGTGCCCAGTGGAAAATATGGCACTTTCGGCACTTACATTAGTGTATAACATACGATATAAGGTCCCTTTAGATGGATTCCTCGAAAAAGCGTAAGAGTGGTAGTTATTAATACGATTGGAGATTTTGATGTAAATTGTAGTTGAAAGCACCGGTGTTTTAACGTTAATTAGGGCCTTCTGAACCTCCTATTTGAATCTTGTACTGAGGTTCCCTAAATACGACAAGATCAAATAGAAATTTTCCTTGGATAATGTAAAAAGCGATTGCGATTGCTAGTTGCTTCTGTTTAGGAATGAATGAACTATTTTGTTTGGGTAAATTGTTCTTACGGAAAATGCAATTTTGAAATAGCGATTTCGCGATGCCACTTTGAATGGCACGAAGAATACTTAAAGGTTCCATGTTGTAGAGTAGATATTGGGCTTTTTTGTATTGCTCTAACATGAAACTGGAAAATATTGTGGACAGGCCGCTAAAGATGTAGTTCCTAAAAACTGATGTGATAAAGCAACTGCCTTGTCGTTTGAAGAGTGCATTTCCAAAATTACATGGCGTCGTCAATTGCAGTCCCAGTCCCAGCAATAAATTGCCTCTGAACTCAAACTATAGGGTTTTTAAAATTTAATAACAATTGTCATCCATCTGAAAATTTTGGGGCTGAATTTTGGGGACCTTTATTTTTGTTGTAAATTCTTATTGCTTGAAGGGGGCTTTGTCTTTGTTAGACGGGACGGTCCCAAATAACAGTAACCCTTGATATCTACGTTAAATACGAAACAGATTCATGAATAAAGAGGCCTTGAGTGCGTACGACAACAATGAATCATATGAAGAAAAGGAGGAATGTTAAGTAATCCTCTCTCTACTAGTAGCATGTACGGAGAATAGGGAGAGGGGAAGTGACGAACTAGTTTCCTTAAGAAAGCCTTCGGTGAAATGCATCCTGTAACATTAGCCATTTACATTTACGAGTACTTGTAAACTCAGTGAAGCAAATTGACAAGATTTTCTGCAGTGGGAGCTTTCTTAGACTCAGCTTAAAAAAATCTGAAGTGGAATCAGTAGTCAAAGCTTCATTCTAGGCCTCTTTAAGTTCTGTGCAGAACATGTAGAAGTAAGGATAGCTTGTTTAAGCTTGTTTGCATTACATTTGCTGAATGTCAGCATAGTCTTAAGATGCAGTCCAAACATTTTTCTGACTGAGACCATAGCCGCATTTAAACTGAGTAGAGTAGGGAAGGTTTTACTAATTGAATTTGTTAACCACCAATACTCTTCCAATTACTACACCTAGTAATTAATACAAATCCTTATGACCTTGGGCAAAGGTGTTAGACTTGGCTTAGCAATTGTTAGAAGTCCATTAAATAGAATTGTCAGGAAAACACTCTTTTGATAAGACAAAGTGTAATATTCGAGAGAATTAAGACATGAACTGTAAGCGAGTGCTTTGCCGTGTAAACTTATTGATCTTGGCCAGTTGCCACAAATTTTTAAAATGTATCCTAACTTTCGGATAGATGAATTTGACATCAGGTCGTTTTAAGCTTACTTTTCTGTCGTTAATCGGTATCAGTACCAGGGAATTTGCGACGTATAGTGTCGAAGTTGAATCCTCTGATTCGGTTCCAAAGATAACTAGCTGTATCTGACAAGAGAATAAATTGACCTTTCAATAAGTATGAATTACTATGAGCATAAGTATAAGCTTTTACCTTCAATATTGCATAAAAAATACTTTCAGTCACAGAGGTTTAAGTAACTTATCCTTACTAATAGTCTTATTGTATTTATAGTACAATAAAATCCCGGTTACACTTTCACCATGACAATAAGATTCCAGTTATAAGTCGATCAAATTACAAACAAACAAAAAGTTCTCATTAAAAGAATCTTTTTCTAAGGGCCTTTACAAGTTTAACTGCTCTGCTTTTCGTGTCCTTTAGTTTTTATTAAAGTGGTTAATAATTGTAATGCTGAAAAAGAGATACCTTCTCATATTGTAAGCATTGACAATTTTGATATCTAAGATGATTATGATTGTTTTATCTATTTCTATTCTCTGCCGTAAAAATCCTCAGGGTTTTTATCCCCCAAAACACGCGAATACTATAAGCCTAGGGCTTATATCCAGGACAGCATGTAGTGTTTATTTAGCGTACTGATGTTGCTCCAGCTATTATGCACTGCAAGAGATGACTCAGCAGCTTTTACTATGGCCGTACTCTGACGCATTCCTTTCTCCTTCTCCGTTGAGGAGTCCACCACGGTACTTTGCACCACCTTGCACCACGGTACTTTGCATTGAGTACCTCGATGGCTAAATAAGAGTGGTATGGTCCGTCGACATCCTGCCCCGTTTTCAGGTTTCGTTGTATACTGCAACTTGTTTTGGTCGATGGCTTGCTTCTTCATTGGACTTCTTCAATGCATAGTAAAATACACGGTCTACTTCACGGCAAATTTTAAGGTACTTTACAACCAATAGGCGTCACGCAGATTAGGCCATCTAGACGCAACGAACCAACACCAGGAGTTAAGGTTTAAGCCCATATCATGACGAAGTACAATTAGAGATGGCCCTCAGTCCCCGACAGCCGAAAGACAAAGGGTGATAAGAATCCCGGGTTCCCAAACACAACTTCACATCCGTACTTACAATGAACGTATACTAAAGGATCAAGAGAAAGAAGAGGAGCGGAAGCATGAGCTGGAGAAGGCATGTTTTAAGTACGGAATCATTAAAATTGCAGAGACGAGAAAAACTGGCATACAGCTTAAGGAGCTGCAGAGCGGGCGTGTGCTGTAGGGGGGGGGAGAAGTCCATTGGAGGTATCAGTTCCTTGATGAACAGGAAGGTTAAGGACCGTGTACTGGAATGCAAAGAAAAAGTAATAGAGTGGCATCAATTGCACTGAGAATAAATAGCAATTATCACCTGTAAGTGGTCCAAGTGTATGCACCCAAAACAAGCAATGATGACGAAGAGGTTAAAGTGCTGTATGAAGAAGTAGTCAGGGTTATGGAAAAGAACAAGAGTCGCCATACGATGATCATGGATCACTTCAATGCTAAGGTGGGCCAACAACAATAGAGCGATAAAGGAACATTTTGATTTTTTGGTTTTGGAGATCGAAACCAGAGAGGAACAAGATTAGTGCAATTTGCATCATACAAGAATCTGAGATTTGAGATAATCTTCTGTCAAAAAGATGGAAATAGAAGAGCCCAACCGGTTTGGTGAAAAGGACATTGACTACATCGTGAATAATAGAAATATCGTCTGAAATGCCGATGCCATCTAGACAGTGAACATTGGAAGTGACTATGGAATGGTTCGCAGTAAGATCAGGCTTAACGCAACACTGGAAAGAAGCAAAATGGTGAAAGCTGGAAATTTCGAAAGTCAATCTCCAAGCTTTGATGAGGAAGACCGAAGAATTCCAGTTGAAATTCAAAATTTTTTTGAGGTGCTGGCACCAGACGGAGATGTTGAAGAGATGGCAAGAATGATCGCAGAAGCCATCAAGGATTGCTCACAGGAAACAGGAGGGGATGATGTAAGAGACAGAAGAGAAAAGATGAAGCTAAAACCTAAAGAGCTAATGTAGAAGAGAAGGATAATGGCCGAGAAAGATCAGGCTACAAGGGAGAAAATTAAGTACAACAAGCTGCGTAAAATGATCAAAAAGTTAATGAGAAAAGACTCAGAGAACACAAGGGGACGAGAGTCAAAGGAGCGATTCAAAGCGGAAGAGGCCTCCTGAGAGC
>JAAAKM020000428.1:0-25188 GCA_010016025.2 Alatinidae sp. Z8VKAUB7J3 | reverse complement strand
GTATTACATTTTTACGATATCGAGGTGGTACTGCATTCAGAAGCCTTGTTTAGGTCAAGGAATTGCGTAACAGATGTTGAGAGATGTTAAAAGGTTCTGGAAATTATCACATTCTCTCAGAAAATTAATCGAAAGAAGTCCGAGACATCACACCTGACTGATTTGAGCAGGCGTCATATTCCACACAAGAGATCATGCTGCTGCTGAGGGTGAGTTTAGCGGGTGACCCTGAAGCATTGCTTTCATAAAAATGCTGCGGAAAATTTAAGGTGTCAATTATCACAGTGGAAAACCATTTTAGATTAGTATTTGTGACCACCACTTATATAAGATCATCAATTGGACATAGAAGGTGCGTCGTGTTTCTGACTGTTCCAGCAGTAAAAAAACTGAAGATGAGAACGGACTTCTTTTGCCTTCACAGTGAGGGGTCGCGTATTTGTACGCAACTGCCTCTGGATCTTTCGAATGAGAAGGTAATGTAGCCTTTGCTATTATGGGGAACAGTCTTGAGGTGTAAGTTATGTTGATGTCAGGATGTTTATGAGGTAAATGTATGCCGATAGCCGAATCGTAGCCATTATTGTATTCGCAGCTCAGAACGGCTTAACGATGGTCATTAGCTTTATTTATGTTATTTCTATAGACCGACCGAACGTTTTGGCGGCAAAGTTCAGGCACAAAAGATATTTTGTTTATGATATTTCAACCTGAATAGCAATGAGTCGTCTTTTTAGATTTTGTACCACAAACAAGATATTTAAATAATATAATTGTAGTTATTCGTAGGGAAGCAATCCTTGATGTGTTTTAGCGGCTTTCTTATCACTAGCCGTTTCTCATTTCTCCTTCACAGATTTGCAAACTGTTAACTGAAGCTATTACTATCAAAGCTTTACCTCGACCGTTGTGTTTTGGATCAGCTATAGCTAGTTTGTCACAGGTGTAGAAGTTTTCTCATCCCTTTCAAAATCGTCGCTGAAATCATATCAAAAGATGCATTTCTGTAGTAAAACACACAGGGCCGCTACACTATGAAATCCTGTTACAGTTTCAGTTTGCGGAAGACATCATAATTATATACTTCAAAGCCATTTAATTCTATGTTTCAAACCATACAAATGTACGCTTAACAGAAAGGTTTCGCAAAATCCTAGTTGAATAATTCGACTAATTTAATACTTTGTTTGCGGTACAAAACAACAGTACCACACGAAAGAGCGAAAAAATTGGTCCTAATACACAAGCCAGTCAGGCAGTCCGATTTCCGATTGGCTCTTTCTAAAATACAGCTTAATCTTTCCTTCGTTTTATTTCGATCATTTCTGACGATTGTACTCTGAGGCGTGTCAGACGAGAAAAGCTTTCAAGTACACAATGTTTGCGTTATTTCGTTTAAAAACCCTCGTACAATAAACTTAGTCAAATGTCACAGAATTTTGAAGAAAACTTTTATCATGAAAAGGCGACAATCTTTTCGTAAACGTTCGATTTCTAAGTCCAAGTTCTCATTTAACGCCAAGACCCGTAATAATTTTAAGCATGTTAGTAGTAAATATCTCATAACTCGTCGCTTGTGTGTAAAAACTATCCTTAAAAATCCTCTAACTCCTCTGTTTAGTTATTACCTGACCAAGCTCTGTAGGCCCTTTTAACTGCTGCCCATTGGGATTCACTCTTATCGGAATAACACAAAACACGGCCACGTGTCTTTCGTCGGTTGCCACCTTTTTCGTGCAGAGATTGTACATCCTCATAGAACGATGTCTCCTTTACCCAATGAAAATGTGAAAATAAGGCTGTTCTTAGTTAAATTTACCGTCTAAATGAGATTCAAAATGCCCATAACCAACGATAGTGTAGTATTTCATAACCATGATTAATCCTGCCTTTCGAATTGCATTAGCAAAACATGGTAACTTTATCAGTAGAGTTACCGATGTTTCAGTGAATTGACGACGATTTTCGAGAGACGACGGTTAAATGCGTCACTCCTAACCTTGTTATTTGAGCCCAGTTCATAATTTTAAGAACTGAGCAAAATTAACAGTGTTTCCTTGAGGTCGTTCGCAAACTCAAACAGCCGCTACACGCAGTTGGTATGAGACTTGAAGTGATATTTTGTATACGGGTATTTGATGGCATAGTTAACGATGTGATGTAGCTATGATTAGGACTTTTCGGAAAAAGGCTCTAAATTGATGTAGAATAGAGTACTGAACTACCATCACCTTAGTACTCTATTTTACATCAATTTGTATCAAATCACACTTCTAATGGTGCCAAGGATATCTTTTACCACTTTTAGGTACATTGATCCCCAACTCTGAAGTCAAACCAACCCAGTTTGGGTAGGAGTTTGTATCGATGTTTATTTGATGTTTGGAGATGACTTTGTGCCCTACTGTACGCGACGTTTTGCAATTTGGGAAGTTAATTTTGGAGTCACAATCCTTGAATGTAAGAGACTATATCTGTATGTTCCGTGCATGTTTGAAGCTCACAAGGTGTTTTGTATCGTCATTTAATATGTCTCAACTAAAAAGGTAGAGTCTGCATTTTTTATACTTTCAAACAAAGACCGTTTTCGGCAATATCTTGAATTCGTTCTAATCGAGTCACGTGATCCTTGCAAGGCTATCCAGTTAAAAACATATCAAACTTTTCTCAATCGACTGTCGTACCACTTGCAAAGTTTCAAAACCATAGTGCTTTAGGAGTTCTAGGCCAATCGTCTTTGCAAGCGACATATGGTGATCCCAGGTCCGTATTCTCTACCTCTTATCTCCAGAGCAGAGACAAACTCCAATGTTTTATTTAAACTGCATTGTAGTGCCGTAATAAAAGGAAGAAAACGCCTTCAAAGCACAGTGATATGACTGAAAACAGTAACTCTTGGTCCATTTATTGCAATATAGCTTTACATTTTGTCATTTTCTGTATTAGGAGCCCCCTAACCAAAAATCAACTCGCCCCTTTTTGAAGCAAATTTGACTAGACTATTTTTGCACAATAAGAAGATAGAACAGCCTTTTCGTGACATGGTGTACCGTTTTCCAGAAACCTCATTTTAACCTCAGCGCAAAAAAGCGAAATCACTGCGTATTTGAAAGCTTTCTTCGTGTGACACTCCTCAGAGCACAATCGTCAGAAATAATCAAAATGAAACATACGAAACATTAGACCCAAATATTTATAAGTGCCAACAAGACTTTGGACTGCCTGAATGGTTTTGTGATTTAAGACCAATCGGCGTCCACTAGAGCTGTATAGATTATCGGAAAAGGCCCCACGAGAAAATAAATTGTTTTGTCTGCAAAGCAAAGGTTTCCTTTCTTCTATGTGAACCGATGACAGTATAGCTGACCTAGCCATGCCTATATTACGGAACGTCTGTGTCAGATGTTCCAGTCCGGCTTTTCTTCTCTCCTCATACGGTAGACACTGCTTTGTATTTTGTATCTGTCTTCCGTAAAGTCATTAGTGCTTGTTTTCAACTTTTGAACATTTCATCAAAGCCAGCAGTGATTGGAGCTTCCCAATAATTTTTTACTTCAATTTCTTTGCGTTCTGCTGACAGCTAAACGCCTTTATGGCATATTTTGTAGACTAGTTTGATCTCTAGTTGTTTTGCTTCAGAATTTTCGCGTAAAGAGAGAGTGGTCTGAATTTATCTCGACGGAGTTCTAGCCAGTGACTGAAGGAGCGCAGCAAGTCTTCTCGGCCACTGATTTCATTTGGTTCTTTCTTATTCCATTTTTGAGACAACTTGTGCCTTGCAACTGCCACGTGTCACGGTGATTGACGGAAAAACTGGCAAATACTACCTGGCAAGTTTTTCCTAGATTGCTGCCAAAGTGCCTTTACTGGATACTGAGGCGGATACCAACACATCTGTTGTCGTCGGTGTTGCAATCGGATGAATCGAATGGGAAAACGCAAGAGAAAGCGAAGGGCGTAACCGTAGCAGAACAATACTCGTGTCCGAATCCAAATCCATAATATAATTATGTAATAATGTGACGTGATAATTGTGAGTGCTCATGTAACCTCAAAGAAACAAGAGCAGTTTTTTACATAAACCAGATTTATCTACAGTAGTCAATACCATCTAAATTCATAAGAACAAACAGCGTATCACCTGGTTCTAGCGTACCATGTATGTGTGACAATAAACAAGGAAGACAAACCTTGCTTACCTTTGGTTGATATGTCAACTGACATTATTCTCACAGATACATATTCCAGTACGTGACGGAAAATTTGGAATTGCCTCCCCTGCTCTACCGAATTAGGCCAGTTTTTATAACCGAGTTGTCGCATGAAGTGGCCATTGCAAGGTTGATTACATGCTTGAACCTAACAGAAGTACATCTTTAAAAAGTGTTGAAAGGGTTTCTTAAGATTTCTAAAATGGAAGCCCTTGCTAACTTACTTTTGCTGCTTTCTTCTTTGTACGATGTTGCGTTTTACGATTTCTAGTCAGTATAAAGAATGCCATGTATATTCACTCTATTTTATATACATTTATGCAAAAAATTATATGGAAAAAAAGACAGCGACTCAAGGCATGATAAACCCTATCATCTAAAGAATGATATGTTTGGTACAAGAGCAAAATTTTATAAATTCGAGGAAGGAATCTTTGAGCTCTCATTGTGCCTCACTAGTAAAACTTGAGGATTTTAGTCAATCGGTGGAGGTGGCCTTCGGATCTTTAACGTCCTTGTTAATTGGTATTTATTTTGATTGATATTTATTTCTCTTTTCTACTTCTGGATTACTTGGTAATCTAAGTTTATTCATCTCGTTGTAATGGCCATGAAACACGAGTCCTTTATCCCACTATGTTATCCTTCGGGATAAAGACTCTACTACTGTTGACTGTTGTTGGTAGCATGGTAGTTAAAAATTTATTTTTTCAATATTGCACTTCCATTGTATTTCAGGTTACTAAACAAAATCGAGATCACCTTGAAGCGGATATAATTCATGCCCTCACTAATTGTCATCAGCCATAATGGAATATTATGTGGTGGTTTGAAACTCCAAATTCTTCACCTTTCATGTGAATCAGAGTTACCACGTTCATCGACCATGCCGGAAGATGAAAGCAAGTGCTGCAAGTCCGGCTTGCGCCCTACGAGAAATTTACAAATGAGTTTCGAGTGCACAAGAGAAGATGACCGTGACTGAATTTTTCGAGATCTAAACGCTTTCGGTAGGTGGCACTCTTAGGGTAGAAGCTGTAACGATTTTGGCGCAAATCCGATGAATTGATTCCTTTTGATTGCTTCGTTGCCGTTTAAAATAAAATGATTTTCTTGTTTCGGATCATAGACCCGTTTCCTTTCTTAGTTTTATTTGAAATTTAGAGTTGCGCCATACGTATTACACTGCTTTCATTATAGTTCAACTCATATTGATGTCTGCCTCCCATTCAATGTTATTTTGACCAGAGATATCATGTATCTCTCCCGAATAACTGGTTAAGTTTTACAGATGAATATTCTCATATTCTACCAGCTCCAAAGGTCTAGTGGCAAGGTTTTAAGGAAACGTAACATTTTGAAAATCAACTTCGTTGCTCAATAGGTTTGACGATTATTTAAAATAGCTAGTGAGTCCGTCTCCGTAGTAGAGTACTGTAATGTTCGAAGTAAATTTTCGTGGTTACTATTGATATCTGTCAGTTTTAGCAGATTTCTTTCCTGAAGTGTATTGCACTTACAAAAATGCAGTTCATGGGACTCAAAGGTGCATATTGTAACCGATAGGTTAGTTGTTAGTTATTCCTGTGCAGTGGGATTCTCATTTCTGCTAGATGAGGAATCATGGCATGTACAATAGCGTATTTGTTGAAAATCGAGGGTTCATCCAAGGGTGCATTCTAGTAAGTGTTAGTTTGTCTTTAGCTTTCGTGGTCCATGTCAGTGGTTCGAAAACTTTCTGCTGATATTTCCACTATGATCCGAAGTACATAAAAACAAAATTGCCCTCTAATCCTCAATCTAAATTATATATTCAACTCTCAAAGAAATCTGTACGCGAGTAATACGTGATTTGTACGTATGGCAAAGTTTAACATGAGGCTCAAATATCCTTGAGGAACTACTAATTTAAGACCCAAGCTATGCGTAGCATATACTGACGTGGAGTTTTCTGTTTGCATTTTGCTTGCAATATATGCTTGGTTGAATCAATGTGGCTCAAGTAACAAACTAGGTCCTTTTTCAAAACACCAAGAGCATCCTGCGTACTTTGTTGCTCGCTTACTACTTTTGCAACCTTGCGATCGCCTGTATTGAGGCTAGAAGTTTATGACTGAACAAAAATCAGGCTCCTCATCATATTCAGCATGCACTTAATATAGGAGCCAAATCAATCCTGAATACGCTTATAAAAAGCAAGATTTAGAGTGTGAAATGGTCTGTGTACAAGAACTTTTTAATACCATTTCAGAGTCCGTGTACAAAGTTGTATTTACCAAGACATGAAAGCAAGTTTTTAAGTCACTAAATTACAGATTGCTCCCACAATTTGATTTAATAAACGCACGCTATAATTTTTTTGTCCTTACCGAGAGACATGGAACCCTTCCCTCCGTCTTAAGGAGGACTTTTGCCTGGTTTTAGGTACACTGGTCTATTTGATGGTTTCACGTACCAACCAAGCGTGGTCGACGACTTCACGATCAGAATGGAATTCTAACCTTCCTCTTGCGTTTTGCCCCTTCGATGCCATGGTTTCCTAACCTTGATGTTATGGTTTCCTAACTTTGATGTTGGGACCTGAATTTTATGTTTGGGTTTCAAAGAACTTTTCATGGGGTCGCAAGCTAGTCTAAAAGCTGTCCGAAAGAAACCATGTTTTCGTGAAAAGTAAGTTCCTTATCTATTGCGACATTGCCAAGACTCTAACCTGCGTCATGACAACGACCAGCTTTCCCCTTAATCCTTTTATGCATTGTGTTCTGCGAAATTGAATCACAGAATACGAACAAGCAGAAGAGACACGGAGACATTTTTCGATCTTAAATAATTGCACGAGTGCACAACAAATTGAGCGCCTTCAATTCTTGGGCATTACTTTAGTTTCTAAACTAAATTAAAGTGATTGCCATTCATGATAGATTACATGGTCCCTAATGAGGTGCTTGTCGCCAGTCGCTTCTCAGCCTTTTGGTGAGGAATGGAATAGTATTTGTTCTCATTGATGACATTCTTTCCATAATCCAGGAGAGGTGGTACTACTGCGCAGTTGAGTCTCTCTCGTGGCTGTCCGGTAGGCAAAAGCGAGGGGCGTTGCCCTTGGACACCCCAGCTGCCCTTTATCTAGTACTTAGCCTGTTAAGTGTTTTTTCTGTTTATTTAGGGTAGTTTCAATGCCGGACCCACTGCTTATCAGCGCTCTTTGATCGAGAGCAATCGGAAAATGTTGGTAAACTACACTGTTAGGTGTTTGAAGAGGGTCTCTAAGAAGCATGCTCCCCTTTATGGAGCTACAGTTAGTAAGGAAGTATCAAGAGTATTATAAAATTTTGGCAAGTGATGAAAATAATAAAAAATAATAGCGAGACAAGTGTTGGGTTGTCGGCTTTTCGCTATTGTCCAGATTTTGCTGCCCGGGTCTAACGCTTTTCCAAATTTCCAAACATCAGCAGCATTATGTAATATACATTCAAACTCTATTAATTTTGAACTTTCATAAAACATGATCTACTTGAAGTCCAACCATCACCTCGCGGCATCCCTGTTTATGTGGAGACTCGGATAGGCGAGAAATCGCAATGACAACACAGGTCAAGCAACATGCAACCAGAACGAGGCTGCGTCAAGCGAGATCGTGAAGCATAGGTTACACTTGCCTCTCTCTGTCAGTGATAAATAAATCTATTTTAACTATCCTCATCTCTCTACAAAATATTGCGTCAAAAGACATACAAAATGTCATATAAAAATCGAATTTCAAATTCGTCCTTCTTAGAAATATATCTATTCATAGTGTGATATGAGATAAACAGTTGTGACGTGACAGACCCCTCCCCTTCTGACAACCTCATACATTTGCTACAATCCCTACAGTATTAAAGGTGCCCTCAACTTAATCGTGTTCTGTACCTGCTTTTAGGATTATATATTATTGAGTGAATATAAAACATTACTTTACAATAAGACTATAAAATTACACTTGAGATACAAACGAGGGAAACATTCAATCAATGGACGCGGTACCTATTATAAGAGTTCGCACATTCATTGTCATTTACTTGATTCCAGGAAACGTAGTGTCGAACACTAGCTCATAACTCACTTAGAACTAACACGAGCACGGGGTCAAGAGTTACACAGTCAAAAGTACGGAACAACCCTCGACCAATGATCTATACAAATAAACGCGTTTAGCCAATGAGCAATACATTTTAATAAAGCCTTTGGGATTTACTTCGTCTTATCAAACCCGGCTCATCTCCAGATCGGACCAGGCAGCCCTTACAGTGATAGAGTTTAGTTTCTCTTAAAACGTCCGTATTTAAAGCCCCACTGACTACTAACGTCAACAACCAACAATGGCTCCTGGCAAAGACAGCGTCATTCTTCGCGGCCTTCGGACTCTCACATTTACCAAGAGAAATTTCATATTATTTTCGCTCTGTTGCAAGTCAGTACTCGTCTTTGAGTTATCCCTGGTACCATAACAGCTCTTTCATGTCCTTACTGTTGAACGCTTCTATCTACACGACAGATCATTAGTTAACACTTCTTACTGTTAAGTCAGTTTTCAAGAGACTTCTGGAAATAAATTGACCGGGTCTAACTTTTTGAGACCCAACAAGTTTCGTCGCTGAACCCCTCTTTAGTTATGCTATCTAAAACAAAAATAAAGATACTGAAAATTGCCAAACTTGTCAATGCTCGTAACTTTGTACGCAAGCATTGCTTATGGCCGTATTTGGTTACATGGCTGCGTCTATGCGATTAATTGCTGTGTATTTGCTACTCGTACCGCTTCCCTTTCGACAGTAGTGATCATTAAGCTATCGGACTTTCTGGACCATCACAACATCTAACCAGGTGTCGCTAACTGACACCATTGTCCCATACTACCAAAAATGCCACGTCATCACTTGTAAAGCCCCGCGTATTATTTTATGATTGAAATAAGCATAGTAAGGGAGAACTGTCCCTTTTAAAAATATACTGACATCATAAAGCACTCCGCTGATGCACTGACAGTGCTTGCTGCCTGATCGTAAAATGACCTAGAACTGTCAAGGAAGTTGCTGCCTCTCCTAGATCGTTAAAATGTTAAATCAAATTCAACTGCACATGTTATACAGCAAGCTCCTTTACAAGAACTGATTTATTAAAAGTTAAATAAGCTGCTCTTGCCTCCGTCTGTTTCTACCAGATGAGACTTGTACTAAGATATTGACTTAACACAGCAGCTCTCCTCGACGCTTCTGAAATGCTTGGAAGGCACAATTGGATTCTGGGCCTCCGGCTGCTTTCATTAGTGTGTATCATAAGAAAGCCACAGCATTCGTTTCTTCGAGATCGAAGTGTGGTCGTTTATGGCGAGTCAGGAGCTGGTCCGCATTTGCGTCGAAACTCTTGACCCCTTTCATGTATCCATTTGTTTCCAACTAAAAAGTGACATCAGATAGCAAAGTACATCATGAATTTAACAAAGAGGACTACCGAACCAGCAAGGTCAGGGAATTTTTATAAATTTTAAATTTTAATGTTTTTTTAGATTTAATTATTTGTTAACACTTTTTATCTTATTTCCACAGGGTAAGAAATTCAGCTTTGTAACTGTTTTCCAATTGGCCCTGTTTAGAGTAAAATATTTACAAAATAATGAATAATTGCGACATTATATGTACATCAACATTTACAAATAGATTAAAACCTAGCAATAGTTGAAAACAAATATCTTAAAATTTAAAATAAAGTGATTCCAGTAGCAAGCTTTGAAAGAATATTTAACCTAAGTAATTATCGACACAGAATTTTCTCTTAAATGCCATGAGATTTGTGGACAATTTAATATTTGTATTGCGTCTGTTCCAAATACTATATGTTAAGAGATTCTAAACATAAAATAGTCAACGTGAGCTAGGTGATATATGTGGCCACATTATGTAGTGTAAACAGTGTGGCGTGATTAAACGTGATCTACATGAGGCCTCATAACGTGATCTTACCAAACGAACGTGAGATAACTAGACGTGATCAATGTGCGTGACGTGGCATAAAAAAGATGACGTGACGTGGGTTAATATAGTATGATGCTTAAATATTATAAGATGTGATATGGTTAAATGATAACAGTTGTACAACAAACAAACCATTTGATAACTGTTGTGTATGTAACAATATTGTGAAGCGATGTGAAATGACATGTCGTGACGTGTTGATGTATGATAGAGGATTTCATTGCCTTTTGTCACATCTCATTGTGGCAAGAGATCTAATATGAGTGATGATTATAATGAGCGTGAAAACCTCATGAAGTGAGGTGTAGCAAAATTCAAAAGCAGTGAAATACGAAATTGCGCAATGGACGGGCCGTACATTCACGACATTGGTAAAAGTGGCCGACTACCAGAGAACTCGCATGGTGACAAAATGGTAAAAGGTCTGATTGCTTAAGAACAATTGTGTGCACACTCGAACTTCATGCAGAGGTTATAAATAAGTGGCCCTTGTTCCACATAGCAGTCATCTTGTTAGGCTACATCGTGCACTAATATAGGAGAGTGTTTTCCACTGATTTCCGTCTTTGAGTGCAATGTTTATTTCGTGTAAGCTTAGATCTGGCCATAAATATGTTGTCGCGCCAGCGTTCCCGTTACTTCCTTTATTTTTCTTTCCTTCCATCATCCCCGCTACAAATCCTTTAGATCATCCTGTCTTGGATGTTCTGATATATAACAATAACAGATACTAATCAATGTATAAGCTTACCCCACTTCTCGCCGATAAGAACCGGGCATGCTGCGTGTCGAGTATCGAAGTCCCCTGAACCATCACGATACAGGTTGTACCAAAAGATAGCATCACCCTGAAAATGGAGAGCACGCCAAATGTAATGTAAAAGAATATAACGCCTTATTTATGAGTAGTCATTATCCCACTTGCTTACCATATGAAAAGCTAGTACTGCGTTGTGACAAGAGAGTAACCACTAGCAACCATGAACAGTCATTTGACTCGGTAATATTGGTTGTGCTCTGTCGAACAAGAGGGAAGTGGAACCCTGTTCAAACGTGAACAGATCCAGATTGATTCCTACCAGAACTGGCATGGACCGGTCTTTCGTTTGCACGCGACCTGGTGGAGCCAAACTCATTCGGATCTGCGATCACTACCAGTTTGGCTTCACTCATGAAAGTAGATCAGTTTAGATCCGATCCGGGCGAGTACACGTTTAAACATTTTGGACCAGATTCAAACTGGTACGGATCGAAAATGGGCATCAAGAACTACCACAGCGAGGTACATTTGACTTCATTTCCATTCATGCTCTATTTTTACCCCAAATATCGACATGTTAGCCATAATTATTTATTGCTCGTATTTCAACGTTATGCTTCACTGCATTCCTTATAAAAATGGAAGACATCCTATGTTGAGCTCTGGAGCCAAGCAGATCCAATCCCGTCTGAAGACTCTAAAGTATGATGTTACACGCAAACGGATCCATTTGCATCCGTGCCAGTTTCGATCCGTACCCGTGTTTACAAGCTCTTGAGTCTGAAAACTTCTGGCGCAGCGGCGGATCAATCAATCGACCACAGAGGAAGGGCAACTTTAAAACAGGGCAATTTTAACACCCAATACGATCAATTAAATGAATTTTCTTCAACCATGCGCTCTTCGTTACCCATCTTCACAATTCTCATTATCGTTATTAAATATCCTTAAACTAATTCAACTACGAAATCTACAACATGTGCAAACAAAACTATAGGAAGTCAACGATTTTTCAGACACTTCTACCTCCAGTGAGTTATCTTAACTTACTGAGTTTCGGAAGCAGAAGGAAGCACGCACTTACACGACAAGTTGTCTGCTGTTTCATTTCGGAGGGAAAACGTGCTCTATCGTTTAATCATGGAAGCGACCATCTCTAAAGAAAACTCAAAGGGCGATATCTAACGACTGACACTCTGTTTAATCATACGCTAAGACAACTTAACGTCCTAACCCCCGTTCATACTGCAAAGTTGAACATCGCTCATTCTTGACTGCATTCGTATTGAGCGAACTAGAATTATTCACTTGCATCGAACAACATTTTGTTAAAACAAGAAGTAAAGCTTTGCTGTGACTTGCTTGCTTCACTGTGTCTCTCACTTAATTGTTTACAACTTTTGAGGAACTTCCGGCCTCTATAGCAGGGAGATGTGGCAAAGGACGAAATCGGGGTCGGTATATTTGCAATCTGAAATTTTTTAACAAGTTGCTTTTGCGTACATGACGACATATTAAGTTGCTTTATACGCACTTTTTAACAAGGTGGCACAGCATGGCACAGCAAAGCTAACAGTAAACGATTGGGGACATCGTTGGGAATACGAACCTGTAGAAAATCTTGTAATCACATAAAAAAGTCATCGGAAACTGAGTTCACATTGACTCATAATTGCGTATTTCATCATTCGGAAGGAGGCCAAATTTTCCTAGAATTTACGAATTTCTGCATATTTTAAAATCAAATCCTAAATTCGAGATAGTTACGAGCGTTCCTTAACTCAATTTTTTACCAAAAAAAACTTGCGTCAGATTTTCAAGGAAACCCTTGGTGGCGTAGAGTAGCAGAAGATGGGTAACATCATCACACCTACAGTGTTCCTGTTTTCAGTAAACATGATTACAAATCTTCCATAAAAAAGAAATAACACACCATTATGCTGATTAGTGTCATGTAAAAATATATACCTTTCGTGGTTGCACAAGGGCTCCGATATTTGTGAAGACAGTCCCTCCTCCTGCTTCAACGTCACTCAGCTATGGAGCAATCAGACAGACGAACTTAAAATTGTTTCCAATTTGATGACAAACGATGCATTTATTATGATTCTGGTGTTTGTAGTCAAAGGTAATAATTCTGACTCGTATAAAAAACAAATAAGAATAAGAAGTAACTATGGCAGCATGTACTAATCACGAAAATGCCAAAATGTTATTTGCAGTGGGTTGTCATGTAACGCATGGCAATGATAATTACGTATAAACGATAGGATGAGCAAATTTTGCTAGTAAAATGCCGTTATAAGTACTATCATATTCGATCAATCAACAGAGAAGATTCTCCAAGACAAGCTGACTCCCGCCGGGTAGATTATTGATCAACTGTTAATAAACCCGACCACATCGCTTCGTGACGAAAAAATCGCCTTCCCCCTGCTATAACAAAATTCTAACATCAGCTATTAATACATAATACATAACTTCAACTTGATAAAAATTTGAATAAATAACATCCTAGGGCTAAACGTTTCCGCATGTCACGTTACATCTGGAGAGAGTGTGGCCCAGTGATTAGAGCAGCTGTCCCACGGAATTCAGAGCTTTGAGAACCTGTCTGGCTGCAATATCCTTGAGAACTGTTATGCTTCACCGTACGACGGTGTAAACTTGGGACGTGGCTATGATGGCGAAAACAAGCAAACGCCATGCATGTCTGCTGTGCACATTTCCAACGGAATGGAATCAAAAGAACATGTTTGATAGCAGGCTTGAGATGCCGGCTGGTTAGAGCAGGTATTTGATAATCAAAGGGTTATGAATTTCAAGGGTTTGAGTCTCAGTCGTACTGCAATATGCTTGAGAAAGTTTGGAACTTGGTTATGATGGAAAAATATACATAAGAGTCATGTGTGGCTGCAATGTGTGTGCACTCCAAAGGCAGTGGGTGAGAAAAAACATAAACAGCAGACCTAAGCTACGGGGTATATATCAGCTGTGAAGCGCCTGTGAATCTGCCTAGCACAAAAATAGCTTCACTGAGCTACTGCCATTAATTAAAATGAATCATCGCACCTCCGTGGAAGCGTTTCAAGTAAGTAATTGAAATCGTACATAACAAGTCAACAGTGTCCTACAATGAGTACATAAAATTACTGTGCTTTCAACACAGTCGTAAAAGCTGGGTCACGTGACATGAACCACGGAAACCAAACACTTGTGTCTACACATGATATCAGGGGTGGCGCCACCGAATCAAAAGGGGGAGGCTGAGAAATGACAAGTCTTTTTCTCCATTCTATTCGAGCTTCGGGGGAGATTTCGTATCTTTGGAGATTAAAAAACACAATGGGTCTCTCTCCGCCTATTTTCTTTCTTGTTTCAGTGCTTTCTGTGTTCTCCTTGTAAGAAAAAACATTACTTGGCAAAAAAAGGAAGGGGCTGAACCCCCCCCTTAAATGACGCCATCGCTGTATAAGATAAGATAAATCAAATCACTTTCCCAAAACAAAACCATGTCTTAAAGTTCCCTCTGTACTTACGTAAAGAAGAAATGTTGCAATTCGATTTCCATTTTCAGCTAGATATTGTGATCGCTTGATTTCATGTTTCTGTACAAAAATTGAAAGAGAAAAGGCAATTATGTAATTAAGGGAAACGAACCTTTCAAAGCCCATGAGTATTTGTTACCTAATAAGAGAGAATACCTAGATCAGCTTGGGGAGGAGGGACGGGTCTGGTCTTGTAGCAAGCGTTGCGCCTAATCACGAAGATTTAGTTGCTTCAAAGTTGCTGAGATTCTTGGTGAAATATCTTCCAAAGGCGTCTAAATTTTAGTAAATCGCTTTCTAAAATGTTTGGCATATAAAAAAGCCATAACATAATGTTCGTAGGCCAATCACTGACTCGGGCAAATTTAGAAAACTGCCATAATTAGGTTTGCGTACCTGTGATGTGGTAGTGGTTGCTGTAGAAAGTAAATTACTTCCAAATAATACAGCGTGAAAATCACACCTGAATTGTACTTGGTTAAATATTTAGCGAAGGATCAAGTATCGACGTCATCAATAAATGGGAACCCGAGATTCCGCACTACATCACTACGAATCATTCTCATTTCAAAGGAAAAGGTGGCTTTACACAGCACTCCTTTCTTTTGCCTTCTTAAGCAATGCCTTCTCTTACGGTTCTCTTTTTTCTGCACCATTCTTTCTGCAATTAATATGTTTTCTTTCGCCTCTCGCCCCAGCCACACCGGTGCGTCTTTCATCCCACTCTCCATACAACTTTTTCATTTTGTCATTTGCTCTGTCCATGACTTCACAAGAATCCTTGGTACAGCCAAATACCTGCCTGTAGATATCACGTGTGACGATTTCATTCCGAGTTTTTTAACCAAAACATCACCAGCCATTATGCTGCAGTCTTCTTCTCATCAGTTGCCATCTTTCATTTCTTTTCCAAATTTCAAAAATGGATCATTCTTTTCGGGTATTCCTTGCCATCCAGTCATTTCATAATACAATACACAGTCAGTTCAGCCTTTAACGTCTCCTGACTTTGATTTCTTCCACTGGTTAACTCACATTTTGAGATTTCTGCTTATCTTGTACCTGACCGTCAAAGACATGTTCTCCTCCATTCAATTAGCTTACACTACGTTCACTTTCCCTACAACCAACAAGATGTACTCCTCTGCTCGTATTTTTAACCTCTCTTGGAAAAATGTTGACATTTAGAGACAACAAGCCATATATTCAAATTTTGAACGCAAAATATGAAACGTTGCAAGGAAAATATACACTCTGAAGGACTACGATAAAGCTGGAATACTTGGAGCTTCAAAACGACCAAACTTGAAGGAAACCACAAAATCTAGCCAATCAGCTATCAGGGAGAAATAAATTAATGATGTAAATTAAAAATTATAACTATTGACTATCACCAATGACGGCGAAGTACGATGATGTAAGAGGAAATCGATGTGGAAAGAATGATTTACTGTAACCGGTATTAAGGCATCAACTGATAATCATAATGAAATAAGAACGTACTTTGTCTGGAGCCAAACAGAAAGTATTTTATCAGAGGGGGCATAGCCACCAAATACTCTCCCACAGCCTTAGGTACCTTGCCTGTCATACACAAATCTTAGTCATCCATTTGTATTAAGTAGGAGTTGGAAAGTTTTTTGCTAGTTTATCAGGGAGGGGTTAAAGGATGAGTACCCAATAGAGGTACACTACAGTATCCGTAGTAGCTCTTTAGGTGCCTCCAACTACTTAAAGTGAGGGGCGTTAATTGATGGACTACCAGCATACGCTCTCTACTACATTGCATTAGCAACTAGTTTACTATAGTTCTAGTGTGCCTAGTTAGTCTAACATTACTAGTAGTTGGTATATCGTCATTTACGTACAGGTTATGATTATTTAATTATATACTTATTAACAAACGCACAAAATATTGCAAATCAAAAAATTGTTATCCGCCGTTAGGGTTCATTACACGCTATCATCATGCATCATTCATTGCTACAATAGCAACAGAAATACCAAATGACGACGTGATGACTAACTGACAGGAAAACCGTTAGCTAATTAGAGTTCCTAGTAGTCTTCCAGGATTCAAAGGCAGAGGAGTAAAACTGATTTGAGTTAGAATACTGTAACAATTGCAAAGCGTGAACATGTGTAAGCTATATGAACACTTAAGCAACCAACAGATGAAGCAACAAATGAACACAAATCATACGTATACTCAAAAAAGGCAACCAAACTTTAGTCGAGAAAAAGGCATACGAGCCAGACTTTATGGAGAAATCTGCTCTGTCATATGTGGATGGACAAGACAACAATTGATTATGGTTAGAATATGAGTGCTTTTGATTTCCATTTGAAATGGGGTTCAAAATGAGTGAAACAAGAACCCTGGGAAGTCGAAGTCGCGAGTCTTTGGTCGTGACAATTTGTACCCTGTGACCATGTGGTAAACCGTGGAACCTCTAGAAAAGCCAAACGTCTACCGTGCGGCTGATATTGATACTTGCTATTTTTCGATCTTACCACAGGCAGTGTTGAACTACTCATTAATGACCCTTTGTCGTGAAATACGATTGCTCATATAAGAAACGATTTGGCGACCTTTCCGTGAGCTGTAACACATCGATAATACTGTAACTATCATATTAAGATCGCGAACCTAAATTTTATCCCGTGAAATATTACAAAGCAATTATCTAGCTTACACATGCGAGAATTAAGGCTTTTATGATATACAAATTAGCCAGTTACAAACCCATTAAACGAACACTATATCACGGGTAGACAATGCAATGATAACATATGCATTAAATATATCCAAAGTTAAAATGCATAAATGCTTCCGATAAAGGGCGTCAACCAGTGGCCTGTCAAACATGAGTCATGTGATCCTGGTAGGTTTCCATTAACAAAAACTACTCCTTTAAACGCAATAACTTGTAGTGAACTAGAGTCAGCATAAAAACTGAAGTGGACTGTTACTTAATGGATGTTAAATGCTTCAACTGACTCCATAACCTGTTATGAAGTCTATCCTAAATATTCAGGATCACTTGCCTACATTAAATAAACAAATGATATTGATGTATTTACCACGCGGTGTGTGACTTCCGCTGCCGGTTTCCATGGCGGTGGGCGAATGGGTGTATACTATGGAAGGAGGCGAATGAATTTTAAGATTAATGTAAACGAAAGCTTTGCAATTTTCATAATATCAATCAGTTTAAAAAAGTGCCTCCCCCAAAGAAAAAACCCATTCGTCACCGAAGTGTACAAGCAGTGGTGGCTGAGGTGGGTAGGAAGATGGATGGGGACGTCCTCTTTATCGAAACCGAAAACCGACCAATAAAATCATAAAATGGTGTAATGAACGCCCAGCTTCACTTATTTTCAGGGAAGGATCCTTTCTTTATCCCCTCCCTTCCTCCCCCTCCACTAACATGGTATTTGTCATTCAGTAACCACTAGCTGCATAGTTTCCACCAACAATACCATTCATTCATCTCACCGCTCAAGTCTATCTCCGGTGGTCTCTGTGGCAAAATGGATTTCAAAACTGATCGGAACTCTGTCTCGCTTTGTCTCCATTGTACGTTATTCCTGAAACAAACTCACTTCAGCTTTGTTACAATTCACAGCTTAGCCGTCATTTTTTGTTGGTTACCATGTGATGCTTTCAGTAAGCAATTCTTCATACGTCTCAGCATACTTAACCACTCTCAATAAGATTTGGTAATTTAGTAAGTTTGCGTGCTGACTTCTCCTCAGTTTTGAATGTGGTACGTACCAAGAAGATACAAAAATGTCGTACTAACACCATATATAGAAATTTGAAAGGGCACGATATTTTATGAAAATTAGCACAGGCCTTTACATAACCTTTACATGGCTTGCTGACTTGGTTTATACAGTTTCGCCGCGCTTACGCAGACACAATGATACAACTGCACAGCACCGTTTTAAGTCTTATACCGCATTATGCTAGATTTGATATGCACAGCTATGACTCATCACGGTAAAAGGATCTCTACATTGCGAAATCTACTAACAGTTTTGCAATGCCGAGCACCACAAAACAAAGAACAAAACTCCTATAAATACCTTCACATAAAACCCGCAAAACTAATCTGAAGTCAGTACCATCCGTCAAGGTCTGTCTAACTAACAGAAGCACTAATGATCCTGTTGTATTCCCAAGGCATAGCGAGAAGTGATGATATACAACGTACTACATGCATACAAACTTAACGACTGACACTGTTCCTTAAAAATTGACTGGCTTTTGCCATCATATTTTTTGTAGATACCCGCTTACAAGTTGTTGAATACCGAACATAATAACACAACCAAGTAATTCTGCTGACCAAGCACAAAATGGGTAACTTACAAGTCTGCGCAAAGAGGATACAGCTGTAACGCACATAGTCATGTCTTGTAGGCATCCACCGGTAACATCAACCAGCTCATTAAATTTGGCAACAATCTGTAAGATTTCATAATCACACTCTGAAGCAGGACAAAGATTACTTGGTTGCCTGGAAACCAGCAACATAAGCTATGTTATGCATCACCAGCGATTTCATTGGAACTGATAATCGGTCACCTTGCATTCTACGATCTCTGTTCTTCACTCTATTTTACACTGACATCAATTCTACTCCGATGCGCTCCACAAACAATGAATAAAAACTCATCGAAGGCTGAAAGTTTCAGAGTATATATACTGACCAGCAGCATAAAAATCTTACGGAAAGAAAAAACACTTTCTTTAATACCATTACCTCGTGCCTGTTATAAAGCATAGACACGTGGACGGGCATTAAACTCGATATGCAAAACTGGTATCGACAGGAACAATGTACTTCTTATTATCCTTGACAGAAGAGCGCGGCGATGATATGGTGAATCCCTCTTAATGAACACTCTGAAGTTCAATCTGGGTTAAGTTTAACAGACGTAGCTTAAAACATTATTAATAGCCTATTGGGGATGGTGCTTGTTTCGATCGTCTCTTCCTTTAATGAGTTGCTGTTACACTTGGAATTTATAAACACTCGTTATTTGCAAGTACCAGACTGACGGAGGCGTCACAAAGCCGGTCTTAAATGTTTACCAATGAGTTCGCTGTTATGCGTTATTTAACGTATGCTATGATCACATCGGTGCATTCTTCTGGCATCTGGCGAAAGTGCTTTACAGTGAGTGAGCCTCTTCGCACATTATCAGTCAATAAGCAATAACTGCGAAAGCATCGTTAGCATTACTTGTTCAGTACTTTTTCAGCATTTCTGAATAATTTCCATATATAGCTCCGTACGCAAAATAAAACACAAGAACTGTAACGTTACGCCGCTGATATATCTTGTCGCATTACATTGACTTGCAATTACAGATCAACTTTTTTCTTCAATTTTAACGTAAAGTTCGGCGAAGATTTGTCGTTTTTCGTTTCTTGGTATTACGGATTGTGAAAGTGACAACCAAAAGTACTTTTACGGCTATTTCAGTGATGGCATCGGGCTACAACCAAAGTTCACAACCATAAGTTGCAATTTTATTTGTCAATGTTCTCCACCTATTCTCTCATTACGGTTCCTTCTTCAAATGCACAAATTTTAAAACTATTCTGGCAGCAGTTACATTTAAACGTAGGATTTCGTAAATTATTCCCAACATTTATAGTTATTGGAACGCTTTCGCTTGAAATGTGTATCCGAGTTCGTTCCGTTCGGACTATTTTAAACTAAAACGCCAATAATATAATCGCCAAACAATACTCATACACTACACTGTTTAATTTAGAAGATACCGCACTACATTTTCTGGATTACCTACCCATGCATACAGAGGCCTGTTTTTGGTTTGCACATGCCTACTACTTCCTCGGTCAAGTATGTGTGGCTCAAGAAGTATATTTAGCGTACCTCCTTGGCGTGTCATTGACCCGAAACAATAATAAAGGCTGTATCTTGACACTTTTGCACCTACAGACTGAATACTTTCTAACTGTGCAGGGTATCTACTGTCTGACAGCAATGTATCAAGTAGCTTCTGCATCAGATGAAGATTCTAAGACTGAGACCAAGTGCTTCTCGGCTTGACTTATGAATAACACGATATCTTTGTTCATACAATAAAATCAATCTATTAAGGGAAATCGGATGTGTTTTTGAAGTTTAAGTCAAGTTTAAATAACTTCGTAGTCAGTCAGCGTGTGTTCTTTACCAGTTTTGCAATACAGTGTAGTGACAGCTCGACAGGTTGCCTGTTATACTCATACCTAAGCGCAGGGAAGCAGGGGGGGGCTATAGCCATTACCCGTTAACAAAACGAATTTGAGCAACAACGGCAGACTGACTTCAAGGTTTGCTGTAGTCTGAAAAATCAAAAAGGATCTCATTTTCCATGCGACTTCATGTGGTTCGATAAAAACCCCGTCTTCATATTCTTTGTCTCCTTTTTCGTTGGTATGAAACACGACAAAAGGAATGGGTTCGAATCGAAATAGTCTATTTCTTGGAAAATTCCTCCAACTACATGACTAGTGCCGTTGACTAACATGATGGAGGAGTAGCAGCGTTTCGAGAAAGCCATAAAAATGGCCAGGGTAAAATAAAATGAGAGGGTTAACGTCATTATGCTCACGCAAAAGTAGGGAAAGTCAATGGGAGCTGGACTCACAAAAGTTCTTTTCCCAATATTCCCGATAGGGGCACAAGAGCTAGAAAGAGCCTTGAACGTATGCTCCCTATACGTATGACTTTGGTCAAGGTTCAAGGTCCCTTCCTTCCTGATTTGACCTTGAGCAAGTTTTAGATGACTTACTTGGATTAGGTATGAAGCTGCATTGCATCTAGTTTGGCAACATACCCCAGACTGTTACTTGGGAGACCTTTTTCCAAAACTCATAAACGTGAGTTATTATTAAGTCATATAGTAGCAAGAGGAATTTTTTATTTTTTGGAAAATAAAATTCCCCAAGCGTTAAATTTTCAAAATGTTTAAATTTTATTTCCCCAACATACACACACACACACACACACACACACACACACACACAGACAAACTTAGGTACAAAAAGCTACATATCGTTACTATGGAAACATAGATTCAAAAGAGAGATAAGCTGCATACGGTAAGGGAAAGTAAATTAGTCTCACAACTAAAGATTAAAGGCACACGATCTCTTACCCTCGAGAAGTCGAAGTGAGTTTCGTAATGTCCTGCTATTCCATAGTTAGCAATCTACAAAAATCAAGTTCAAATGATAAGATCATTAGTTAGCATTCTAAATAGAACCACTAATTGCAACGTGGCCATTGCAACATTACCGCAATGCAAGGTGACGCAGATGATGCGGTCATCTTTAATATACTGAACACGCAACGTGTCCTTTAGGTTTCACCTGGCTAACCATGCTTACAGCTGCTTTTAAAGGAAGGGGATTGTCATATTTAGAAACGCGGCTTTTGATTATTAGGTTCCAATAGTATACGCTTGGGGAAAGAAACAATCTTCACCATTGAAGCCCGAGGGTCATGGTTCATCAAAACGTCTTCTTACATCGTAGCACGTTTCAGTTCTTTCCCTCTCGATCTACCCATTCTCATAAGTATTGCTTATGTAATGCGTCTGTCAGCGCAAATGACACGCCCAAAATACTGCGATTTTCACCCTTCTAACAAGCTCTCCTATGAATTAGTAGGCCAAATTTAATTGATATTGCGAGCAAACATCGGACGTAATCCATGGCTATTCTTAATTATGTCTGTTGGAAATCAGGTGAAACGCAATTCAAAGTTCGACTTGGTCTATTATCATTAATTGATGCTCAACACAAGAACATTTCGATACATTAAGAGCCTATTTGCACGAAACGTGAATTTAGAACAGCACAAAAAGGTGAACAATAATTTCAAATTGCAAGAAACACTATACTTATAATTACTCGAACTCGGGGCCTGTGATTTTCTCGATAGGTCGCTCATACTCTCAGTTGTGTGAAACGTCGATCACTTTACTTCCCCGCGAAACTTTAATCTTGCGTCAGGCAAAAAGGTACTTTTGTCCCTCTTTCTCAGAACTTCATGATAGCACTAGAAAGTCCCAGAATGGCTTCATCCCGATAACACGTATCCTACTGGGAGAGACAGACTGCACTTCCACATTGCAAAGTATGAACGCAGGTTTAGTAAAACTATCACAGATCAGTTTTTTTCATACCTGCAACATTTCTGCCGTTTCCATGCTTAAACCAGTCAGGTCTTCAATCCTCTGATTTACTCGTGCAACAACAGGATGGTCCTCGTCATCCAACCAAGCGCTGCAAAGTACATCAAACTCGGTAAAACAGTAATACTGCAAAGCTGATAAAAAGCTAGCAAATACATGGTGTAGCTGTATGCAATCAGAAACCTATCAAATCGTTTTATGGAATTCTTTTATAGACAAAACAATAATTATTGTTTGTCCATAAATCGGGACATATCTCTTAACATCGGAGTTTACCTAGCTCAGTTGGCGGAGTACACGCTGCAATAGCGATTCACGATATTTAATTTCTCTAGTGTCTTTGCAAATCTGACATTTCAAATCTTCTCTACTCAGTGATACTTGCTAACTGTAATGGGCTTTGGGCAAACAGATGTACCGGGCGGTAGTCCTTCCTTGGCCAAGTCAATTGATGCAGAGAGGCTAGTTTTCAATTGCGATGAGCTCGATTTCGATGTCCGCTAATGTGACAGCTCGCGAGAGTTATGTTAGCATTAGAGGTTACCTAGCTTAGTTGGTAGAGCACACACCGTGATAGCGTGGGCCACTGGTTCGAGCCCCAGCGGTGACATATTTTCTATTTCTCTGGTGTCTTGTACAAATTATGATTTATATTAAACATACACCAAAAACAATACCGTCCAAGAACATCGTTTAGTCAGTTCTACGTATAGTCATGCTACCATTACATCCAAATTAAACCGAAAAATATTTTAGCAAGAAACTCTAATTTAACCTTATATACACGGTTCGGCTCATAAAAACCTGGATGTCAGAATCAGACACAAATTCGACATGTTCAGCTTAACTCAAACTGGAAATGAAGCTCTAATAGTCAAAATTCAAATTTCCAAACTTGGACGTCCAGCCGGGCCTCGCACTCTTTCAAATTGTATTTGGCCGTCTAATCAATACCCTATTTCGCTGTCTGGCTAGGCCTCGCTCTCGGTCAATGGATCCTATTACAACTGACAAATATACGATAAAGTATAAAGGACATAAGAATGCTTGGAAACAGACTACATTCAAAGCAACTAGCTCAATCTTATTTTTGATCACAATCAAGGGCAAAATACACTAGAAAGGAGAGTATAATTTCACGCATCTCCTACTTTACGCATAGAAAACAGGCGAATTGAGCATTTTTAGCAATTATTCTGCGTTGAAAGGCACAAAAAGGCTAATTTATATCATCAAGTAATGTATGAATAAATTTAATCGAGAGGGTTCTTATGCGATATGTTACTTGTTGACTTTTAACACTATTACCATGGTTACCCTTTTGTTACAGATACTCATGAAATTCCAATACAACTTCAACGTGTTTTCTTACTACGCGATGTGCAATATTTGTTAATCAAAACAGATTGTGTATTATAAAAACTCGTTCCCTCATGCCACTATAATCACTTCGCATATTTGCACAATCAACGGTTGTCTGTCACATCAATTGTAATGCACTGATCTCATCCAGTTTAATTCGAAAGTTACTACATAAATTATGAGACTGAGCAACAGTTTTCGTTGGAAGTAGTTTCTGTCTGATAACATTGACTGCTGGCGATGGTGCTGAAAAACAGTTTGAAAGCTTTAATCTGGAGACAAGGGAGGTTCACTGATAAGACGAGATATCTTACGACAAACAAAACTTCGTGCTCCAGCAAGCCACATCCAATGGATCACAATCCCTTCACGAGCGTACTTTTACTCATAGCTTTAAATGGCAACAAGATTATCACAACAAATTAACTGCCATTGCCATCACTTTAAGTCTAGGCTGGCCGATTTATTGGTTGACTTTTACATTAATTCATACTATTTACATCCAGTGCGCACAATCTTTTTTAATCCTGACGAGAGGATGATATTCTCGGTTGGACAATTATTGGTGAACATTGACATATCAATTCGATCAAAATCAGAAGAACAGAACAGAACAATCAAAAGAATAACTTAACAATCAGTCGGAGCTTTTGTACACAAAATATTTGTGGAAAATTAAATCTTGTATTTATGGAAAAAATTCCAAAGTTTGGAAGACAATTGAAATGAGTACGCGGATATGAAGGTGGCAGATGATCAAATGATGTCAGAATGGAAATTTTGAAACCAAGTGTAAGAATACAGTGACGCTTTGACTTCTTTCTGGCCCAAGGCATCTAAAAAGCCCTGAAAAAAGAGGCAATTATCGCGGTATCAGTTAAATCAGGTGAACGTTCTTTAAGTCATAAGAGACGTTTCGGAGTATTACTAACGGATAACATTTCATCCAACTCAGATACAGTTAGAAGCCGCAAAACATCACCAAAACGGTATACCCGAGCTATATGAACTGAACGACACTTGGACAATCGAAAATAACATACTGAGGTGGATCTTTATAATGAATAGAACTA
>JAAAKM020000427.1:1968-16471 GCA_010016025.2 Alatinidae sp. Z8VKAUB7J3 | reverse complement strand
GTTACCTCACAGGAAATTTTACCCTAATTTTCCGCGCTCCCTCAAAGTTTTCAGTTTTCTGCCACCCTTTTCTCAGAAAGCATAAAAGCGAGGGGTTATTTTTGGGAATAAACTGATTGTGGTACAGAATCCAAACATGGCTCTAAAAAGATGACTCGCTGTTATTCACGTTGTCAATTTTTTTTCGTATGACTCTCATCAGAACCTGGAGTCATAATTATGACAATAGTAAATAAAATAACTGATCGAAATTTACAAAATATTTGAAAGCTAGGTGTGTGATTGGTTACAAAGAAACACAGAATAGAACGAGCAACTACGGACGTAAAGAACAGCCCTACTTAAACAAAGAAATGTCTTGGGCGGCAAAGCTCAGGCCCAAAGTGTTTGATGCAAATAGCCTCTAATACCCTTAGATTAAGAACCGAATAACAACGAGTTGCCTTTTTTGAGCAGTCTAGGTTATATTTTTCTTCTGTATTAGCCTTTTATTGGCCTTGCGATAAATTAGTCTAAGAAATCTCTATTTAGAATTATAGTCGATCATTACTAGTCATTTTAACCTATCGTCATCGTCACCATCGTCACCATCATCATCATAATTTTTAGTTAAACATCAGTTTCCTTGCTAGCATGAGCTTGAACGGCTTTATTCCTAATTGACTTCAAATCTTATCTTGAATGTTTTCACTGAAATGAAGTATTGAAATGAAGATGAATTAATCATTATCACATTTTTCCATATCATTTTTTGTCTAGCACTTGGCTATGCCTCAGTATCTATCAACTCTAGAATTAACCTGTAAAATTACATAGTGGACAAGAGAAAAGTGGTTGTTTTGTCCTTTTGGAATTCGTGACCATTGCCTAAGTAGTATATACTTTAAAAATATATTCTTTTAATATAACCTAACAGAAAAAGTAGAGAAGGTAACAAATATTCTGATCTCCATCAGTAACCAATCAAAGTCATTCAAATAGTGCTTGCCTGTTTAATCACTAATAAAATTTTTTGATAATTTTGAATCAATCTTTCAAGTTCTACGTTTTAAATCATTCTTAAATTGCACCTAAATGACATAGAGTATAATTCTAAAGAAGCATGCATCGTCAGGAAATCCTACTTGAAAAGAAGGGAATCCGTTTCATGCCTTTTGCTGAGAAAATTTTGAAGGAAGATGAAAATTTTGGATCAATTCTCATTACACAAACTTAACTAGTGTATGCCCTGAGGCACTTAAGTATTTCTTTGGGGACAAGTCATAGCAGCTTCAAAGGCTCCGTGAAGCCAGCTAAAAGGAACTTAGCGCCCTTGATTAACAAGAACTGTCGCCAACTATACGTTATATACTGTATTTTATTGATTGCAGATACCATCAGATGCGACAGAGCCAACTGGGAGGGGGGCTAGGAGTCTTAAACCCTTCACCTTCTTACTAAGTAAGGTCCTTCTCTTGTGAAGAAAACACTGAACACATGTTATATTTTAATTATTAAGATGCCATGTTTTTTCTGATTTTCTGATCAAAAAGAGAAAATTTTTATTATCTCTTAGACCACCCCCCTCCCAATTTTGATTTGGTTGGGTCCTCCTTTGGTCAGGATATTTTTATAGTATTATAGAACCTTAATCTAGAGTACAACTACCTGTTTGTGAAGTAGCACTCCAATCTTCCGATGTTAAATATCTTCTCCAAACTTTTAAATCTTGTAACCAGATAATTATTGGATTGGGGTGCTGTTGATATGATAATCCTATACTAATAAAACTTTGTGGAACTTCCATAGGAGTAAATTTCTTTTCCTTCCCATCAATATGCTTGTAGAAAGTGGAACGTTTATATAGATTCAATCCATCTGATTGACTCCATGTAAATCCACATAACATGGGAGCATATGATGAATGTTCCATATCACCAATCCACTCTTTAGTCTTCGTACGAACAGTGAATTTCAAATTACCAATCGTATAACGGATAGAAAATCCAACACCAGTGTTTACGTTCTTGTATGATTCCAGTCCAGAGTGCATGATGGGATACTCCGGATCTCCATCTTTTAACAGAAAGGGAAAGAGCAGTACATCAGGCAATTTATCATTCTTAGTTCTGGATACAAACTACAGCCAAAAGTACATGAAATTGTTTTTAACTACTTTTAAATTTTACTGACACATTTACGGCATCTCTATAAGGTTTAATTTTATGTGACTATACAATGCCATGGTATTAATTGTTGGTTATGATTACATTTATAAATATTGCAGTACGTATATTTCAATCAATGTTTCAACAGCGTCCATCTTTTAATTGCTGAAAAGTTTTGAATAGGAGCATACTGATCAACGAACATGAGTTATAGGTTGGCCAGCTCATTAGAATTACGATCCTAATACTTGCACATTCAATTTACAGATACAGCCAAAATCTATACGAAACCATGACAAGCAAAGCCGTCAAAATAATAATTGTAACGGGTTTATAACATTCCAGTTTTCCCAGCAGATCATTTTAAAATTTAATATTAATCTACTAATCAGAATATCTGCATCACACACTCTCCTTAAATAACCATGTAATATGATCTTTTCAAGACGTACTATCCATTTAAGGATATTTTTTAAACTGATATTTCAAATACTCTCTTCTCCATCATACTTATTAATTTTCAAGGAGCTTTGGACAGATAGATGGGCTGGAGGGCAGTCCTTCCTTGGTCAAGTCACATGGAGCAGAGAGGCTGGTCTCCAATTGTGTTAAGCTGGATGTCGATACCCACCTGGATGTTCAAGAGCTAATGTGGCGACTAGAGAAATAGAGTCTGTTTATATCACCTAGCTCAGTGGGTATAGTGCACACCGCAAAAGCATTGGTCATAGGTTCCATCACCAGTGGTTACTGATTTAATCTTTCTTGTGTCTTTTCTAAATTGGCATTTTAAATCCTCTCTTCCCGATGATACTTCTTTAGTCATCAAATGGTTGCTCTTGCTGTACACTCAGTTTGTTAATAATATTATTCAAATTAGTCAAAAGGGAAGATAGATATTTAAAAAATTTGTTGACAGGTATATATTTAAAATGACATATGGTAATCGTATGCAAGTATATTGCCAACGTCACAGTGCAGTTTCTGTTTACAAAATAGTTTGATAGTCAGTCATTTTGATCCAATGATTTGGATAACCCAAGTGGAAAGGGTCTTCTTTGGTTAATGTCCATCGGCTTATATAAGTTCTATCAATCCAATAAGTATATAATTCTTATATAGCTATGAACTTAGCTTAATCATAACTTAGTCTTCTTAAATGAATACATTTTTTATCTATGCCATTAGAGACAAAAAGGAATGGCACTGTCTAAACTTTAAAGCATCCTTTATTGGACAAGCATTTGTTTGAATGCCGATTTCTCTTAAGGCTATGTTGTACTAAGCTTCTGAAATTAATAGTGTACTGATTAAAGAGCTGTAAAACTTAAATAATTATTCTTGTGTTAATCCAAATAAGGTTCCACAAACAAGAACTTTGGCTGCATAGGTTTTCTCGAGTTTAGAAAAGAGAAATCGTGAGGACAAACCTGCTTCATCGAAACACTTCTTCATCAAACATATACTTAGTAAAACAAAACAAAACTTCAAAAGATGGACATGGTAGTGACTTCAGATGTTGGTAACGAAGAAAGCTCAGAGCACTCTAAAGAATGTGGTCTAGAAAAAACCTCTCCCAAGAATCACAAATACATTTTTGCTTATTAAATCTTCATAAGCATTGCAGCTTTTGTAGGCACACTTACTGGCAGTATCACTAGTTGATAAACATGGATAGACCGCAAGACGTATACAGGATGGCGAAGAACCTGCTGTTGACCATACTACAAGCTTTAAGTACCGAGTATGGATGATTCTCTGCAGGTAACTGTACTTCACGACGTCAGCGAACCTTGTTCCTTCAAAAATCTTGAAGAAGAACACAAATGTAACAGCATTCAGATCAACACATTTTTTAAAAAAATCAAGTCTCACAACAAAATTTACTCCTTGACAATGGGCTGCTTCTGAGGATTTTACCTAGCAAAACTTTCCAGGAACTTTTCCAGGAAGTCAGGAACTTTCCACAAAGAGCTATTTAAAACTAATTTTTACTTTAAAAATAAATATTACTAGAGAGCTGCATTCTGGCAATAAAATAACAGTTTTTAAAGGGTATTTTCCATCAGATAGCATTTCTTTGAAATAAAGTTTTAAAAATTAGTATCAAATGAAATAACTTAATTCAATTTAACTATCTACAACAGATTATTTGATTTCAACTGTATACCATAGGCAAACACTTTAATTATACAAAGTTTACGATAGTAGTAAATGGTGCAGAAAGCGTCATACAGACTGATAACCCACATGCACGAATAAACCTTCACCTATTAAACAAGGGATGGGCCAAACTTTTGGCTTTGAAAATTTGACAAAATTGTGGTTTTTAATCTGGCCCTCCGAAAATTGGTACAGAATTAAAGTTTGATGTTAATGATTGCATTCATATCACCGGATTTCGATGCACTGGCTAAAATAGGTGATCAACACTATTCTCAAATCATTGCGAAAGTATTAGAAAATATTCCTGATACTACAAAATTTCTAGATAATATTTAATAACGGAATCATTAGTGAAATGACATTATTGTATTGGATATGATTCTATTCAAAACAATCAGCTGAGTGTCTCGATATTTTTCGCATAAATTTCGTACGCATTGAAGCAAGATGAAACATCAGCTGATTTGTGTATGTCAACAAACTAAAAAGCAGTACTTACATGCTCATCTCCATATCAAACGATCTTTGCCGACGAATCCAGAGCTATTGAACTCTCAAGATTATCTGAGAGCACTTCTACATCATTATTTTCATTAGACAACGTATCAGGTACCGGTACGTCTAATTCTCGAGTAGAATCTTTCTCTATCATTACGATCACTACTTTTCACGCCAAACAGGACACGCGAAATGACCAAACTTTAAAGTTAAATATCTCATAAGTTTCCAAAAGCCGCCTGTACTATAGGGTTTGTTATCATTCGTCTCCTCAGACCTCGTAAAACAATATCTACCATCTTGCGAGCAATTTAGAAGAATGGAAACGAGACATGAGCGCCAAATTTAAAGTAAGGTCTCTGTAGTGCGCCTGTTGCGTCGCCAAATGACTACGACTTCGTCAGGTCCTTGTACATTTGACGTATACGGACGAATACGTCCAATGTACAAGGACCTGACGAAGTCTTTAAGAAAAGACGAAACGTCGTCACAATTGTAGTTTCCTTCTTGGCGTTCTCCCTATAGATTGTCATCATAATCAAATTTGTGGTATCTTCACAACTGCAATCATTAGGTTTGTTTATGTAGGCCTAATGAAGTCACAGCATCCCACGATAATGTTTACAATCTTACGTGAACTCTGCAATACGAATTATACTGATGAAATGTACATTAGGTAACCTTGTTATTAACGTCAGTGTACATCGATTGTGTAATGTTATAGTTTGTATATATATCCCTGTAATTTCGCTGTTAAATGTACTTAGGAAGAGATAAAGTTAAGAACTACGTTGATTGATAATATTTTTACTTCTGTCATTCGTTCGTGGACTATCTGGCGTACTACGTCTTTCCAGCAGATTGTAAGGACACCACATAATCAGCATCATAATCGTAATCATAATCATAATCATTTTTGGTTTAAGTGGTAACGTAATGATTGACTTCAAATCTGATATACACTGCTTGAGGTCTAAACTCAAAATTCAGGAAAAATTTGTCATCATCGTCTCTTACCACAAGTGCTGGTCGATCTTAAAATATATGAGATTGGTTCGCGTACTCATGCTGATTTATGGGAGTATTAAAAAACAGGATAACTTTTTTATGTTACTTGTAAGGCAAGATGCAAAAAAAAATGTTCCTACCTTATGTTTAGAGTTCTTTTCAATGTAGTGGAAATTGCCTTTGTCATCAGCATATTTTAGTTTGAATTGAGAGACCAGACAGTTGTAGCACTTGTTCCTACATCCAAGAGTTGCAACCATGTTAACCAGACGTGGCACAAGCAGATCCACTAACATCCAATCGCCTTTTGACATTCCAGTGTAGCCTTCCCCATCAAACAGCGCTTGTGGTATGAGTACATAACTGCTATCAGTGATATTGATTTCTGCTCTTGTTGTAGAGGGACGGCTACAAACTGCATGCCAAAGAGAAAGTAAGATAACTGTACCTCAAGTGCATGAAACAATGCCATCAAGCTACAAATATTACAGGCAACTTTGATCAAGGCTCAAATGATGATATATGTTCATTGTCTTCAAAGGACGCCTAAAGTTATACTTCTGTTAATGTCTACCCTAAACCTAAATAATTACGTTATTTGATGATCAAGCTTAAAATTTACATAACAAATCAAGTATATCCTTCTTTAATTTTACATAATTCTACTAATTTTGTCATTTCACTTTAATATTATGCAATTTTTGTACATTCAATTTAACATCTACTTAACATCAACTTCAATTTACTATCTTCAACTTAACATTATATAGGTGTGCTGTTATAATAGAATAGGAGCAGCAACAGAGAAACAAGCTTTCTTCTTAGTGGGTCACAGTTCAGATCGTCAATTACTTCTGCCTACACGATTGAAAAGCGTCAAATTATGCTTCCTTTAAAATTTAACCATTCAAAGCATAGTTTAGAATAAGACGTAGTAGGTACTTGAATATTTTTGCATTCCGTCAGCAGATTTACTACAAGAACTTAACATTCTTAGACTTGTCTACTATGGCAAATCAATTGTACCAGTGTTGCTAGAGGGCTAGGGAGTTTTATCCCCCTTCTTTTTTTTCCAAAATGTGTTCTCTAGTTAAGAGAAATATACGGCAATGAAACAACAAAATAGGAAAAGAGAGTTCTTTGTCAAATGGTATCATAAAAAGATGCAATAGTTTCTCTAATCATAATTTGGAATAGAAAATCCGAAGCCTTTGATTATATCTTAGCCGCAAAAGGCGCTATAATGTGCTCAACCCGTCTAAATTTGCCCCCATCCCTTGTGAATTCTCTCATCCATATTCAACTTTTATAGTCTTTTATTTACGCAGCTGTAATGTCACATACCCCGCCCCTCTAAATCTTTAATTCTTCCTATAGACCTTTTTACATTACAAAAGGGTTTTAGGTCACAGGCAGGCCCGTAGCATGAGAGGTGGACAAAGGTAGCAATGCCCCCTTGCAGAAGTAGTTCTTAATTTAGAATCACCAGGAATTCATAATGGTATCTTTCCTTTTCTTTGCCTACAAGGTGATGATCTTTAAGCGCTGTTGCCCTCCATTTTCCGGGGAATACGAGTGTATACCCCTTCCAAAATTAGCTACAAATATTAAAAACTATGAGCTACTAATCTACTAATACATTTTAAAGATTACTCTTGGGTGCCTGATAGAAGGGGGGTTGGAATAAATGGGGCGTTGGAAAAATCCCCATAACTTAATAAACGGGAGGTTGGCATAGACGGGGGGTTAGAAAATGACCAAAAATGTAATAGACGGGGGGCCTGGACAAAAAGTTTAAAAAATGAAGTCAGGGATCAATGTTTAGAATCAACTGCAACTTCCAAAACTTAGGGTAAGACAACACAAACAATAGTAAGCTATTCGAGGTCATGGCAGTCTCCTACATGCCGTTCAAGATTTTAAAAACGTTCCCCTCGTCCTCCTGCTCAATGACAGTGACATAGAAGTGTTATAGTGTTATCTTTGCACTTCATTGAGCCTCGTAAAAGGCCCCTTTGTCTCTTTAATGTGTGGTTTTCATATTTTAATAAAGATATTTTCTACTTGCCCGCCAAAGAACCTCCTAAAAATTTGTCATTGGTGGGAGATTACTTAAAAATCAATAGGCCTTTGGGCTGGAATAAGAATGTCTTGGGTGGAAAATGTTTGAAAAATTAATAAGGCACCTAAGAGTACGCTGAACTATAAACAATTATCATTTATTGTGCGACCCCCAGCCCTCCCCATGACATCAGAAGCCATCTGACGGGTTTAACAGAACTGAATGATCTAAGGAGGAGCTTTTGTATACCGCGATGCGTTATTAAGTATCAACAGCAACTTGGATTAAATGCAAATATCGTAAGAATCGTCGAAATATACTGACCGTACATCCACCATGTTTGAAGCTGTACCGTACTCGTTATCTTTCTTGTGGCAGCATTTGCGTTTGAATTTGATGGTACCAAGACTATCACTATGTTTCCAATTCCGTTTTTGGGCCAATGACTCTTAAAAGCTGCCTTGCGAATCAGACTTGTTATATCAATGTCATGCTTGTTATTAGCAACGAAGTTATTCACTTCGATAAGATCTCCGTCCTCAAGTGTATCAGTGGTCGAGTATGAACAGTTTGTCATATAATTTTCATCTTTATTGAACACAACATAAGCGTATACTTCAAATTTAAGGAAGTTTTTATTAGTTGATTTCACCAAAAGTCGCGAATAATGTACATTGACATTTTGAGGGATAATTCCAGAGTTGAACATAAAAGCAGTTGGACTTTGTAAATTAATTGTACTCAATGACTGATGTTGACATTTCCCTTGGACAAGTGTTGATATTTTAAAAGCATTAAATGTTGGAGGTGAAAAAAATCTCCAGTCAACTAAAATAAAAAATATTAAATTTATCGTTTAATAGTATATTAAATACAAACAGAAAGCAAAAAAACTGAACCAATCTCTGCTAGTAGGCCCACGGCTATTTAAACTAATATATATAGATATATAACTGTTATAAAACGTAGTTATATGCTTTGATATTTAGACCTTAATTGCCTCTTAATTAGCATTAATATGTTTCAATTGTATTTAGAATCTAATTTTTGATCATTTTTTAAAAAATTTATAAAATGCATGAAAAATTTATCGAGTTATAGCAACTTGTAAGTTTTCACCATATATGGTCAACTTTTTCATCAAGGTCACGTTATTGGACCACGAGCAGTGAAGGCCAATCTTTTCTTATCAAAAGTTTGCTGGATAAAAGTTAGGAAAAGTCAGAAAGTTTCAGCAACTAAATAAGAGCATTTGAAAGTTGTTAAACAATACTTATAGCCGCGGAACTACTAGCAATTAGCCCAAAAGTAGCCGAAATTATAGTTTCCCTGTTGTCCTTTGACCTATGACTTTTCGCTTTTGCACACAACATATAATTTACAAAATAAGTGTATCTATTCTGTTTTTCATTCACAAGGATTTGCTCCTTGCAAATACGTACTAGGACTAACAACAGTTCACATGCGCCTCACAATTGAACTATAATTTGCATATGTTATTGTTTACCCTAAAGAGGATCGTTAGTCTAGACTTTTGAGTTCCAATATCGTTGACAAGTTTTAGTGTCAATGCTGTTTGACATTATTCTGGTAAGACAACCCATAATCTACATACCAGGGTTTCATAACATCTTATTATCTCGATTTGACGTGTAAAAATAGGAAAGCTCTATTATTCCAACATTGGACAACACACTGTATCGACAAACCACACCATGTGGCCAAATAACTTCAACGTTCTAATTTCTGCCACCTCGAGATTTTTTTTAATACTGAATCTTAAAAGGCAATCCAAAAATAAAGATAAAAGGGCTCTCTCCTATTTAAGTGTAGTCTTACAACGGGGAAGCGTGGAAGCATGAAAGCATAGGACGATTTGCGGCAGATTAATGTCAGGAAAACAAAGTCAATAAAGGGTCCACTTATTTTTATAATTATAAGAGACGTTTTATAAAAAACCAGGGCTTAGTAACTCCAAAATTTAAGAAACTCGAGGGCTGGATGGGGCTGCTCTAAGAAATATGAAACATCGCTTAAAGTGGTTTAAACAGTTTGATAACGGGTAATTTTATAAATAGGCTAACCTGGAACAGAGGGTACCCTAAATGAACTGTAAATTTACTAACAGCAGTGTGACTAGTCCCCTCCGCGTATTCTACCCTCTTCTATTTGGTACAAGAGAATAAAAACTTTGAGGGCTGAAAAGGTCAATATTTTAAAATCTTCGAGGGGTTGACGCTGAGGTAGTTTCTTGTAAAAAAAGGTAAATACTTCCACAAGAATCAATGACAGTAAAATCTAAGGAATCAACGATCAGTTATTACCTATTAGCCGCAATGATACACTGAGTCCATGATTACAGTTGTCAGGATTTACTATGCAATCATCACCAAAGCTGCAAGTACGCATAAAGGAGAACATTGAGGACCTTCTTTGATAGATTGTCCAAAAACCTCCATCGTCGTCGTGCAAATCTATCCTGCATAAACCACGAAAATCTTCCAATACTCTTTTTTTCAGGTAGGTAGTAACCCAGTGGTGATCCGCTGGTAAAAATACAAACAGGTTTGATCAAAACCATACAAATAATTCTAATTTTTATAAGGAAAACTCTGAAGAGAGGGAAAGACATACTTTAACAACTCCGTAGCACAGGAACTGCTTTTAGCACTAAGTCAGAAATTTGGTACTCCAAATTTACATTCTATTAGCATATCTTGTTACTGTGTATTAAAAAATGACCCATGAAAATACTATTTACCATCATGGCTTACATTCATACCCTTGTACTTTGATTACCACTTCGCACTCTCGGGCCTGTTCATGGAAACTACATAATTTCCTACCATTAGACCGTACAAATCTATCCTATCCCTTGTAAAACATCATCAAAGTGACGAAAGTATGAAAGGCAGTAACTAAAGCATCGAAAAATGGCGTTGATAGACTAAATATAAATGTGACTGTGCTTTATGAAGTAGATAACCTAACCTGTAGCGACGTCATCTATTATTTGATAAACGATACAACTTTCAATTGTAATTACAAACAATAGGTAACAGAACACTTGAAATGAGTCAGTCTACAAATTTTAGTTTGAGTTTTTAAGCTAAACGTGAATGGAAGATATAAAGGGGTTGCTAGAAAAGTGAGAATATTGATCTTTGTAGAATACACTATTATAGATGTTATAAAATACCTGTATAATGATCGAACTCCCTATTATCTCACGTATTTCTTAAATCTGTCTTAACTGGAATTTTCCCAGATGCAATGAAATTGCAAATAAAATTCCGATACATCAGAAAGGTAGACGAGATGCGTTTGAAAAATTCCGTCCTATGCCTTTACTGTCTCTTTTTGGTAAAATTTTAGAGCAGCTAATATTCATGCAGCTGCAACCCTACTTCGAAGAAATTATGGCATACCATAGGAGATAATTTGATTTCCGCAAGAATGTTCCAATATACTTTGACTTCATAAACCTAATGAATGATGTAATGACCTCATTTCATCATGATAAAATTTGCTTAAATGTTTTCGTTGACTTATGCAAGGGATTTATTACAGTCGGCCATGAAATTCTATAAGACAAAAAGAGCTACTGTGGCATTATCTACAGTGAGTCATTATGGTTTAAGTGTTATTTATCAAATTAAAAAGAAAGCGTGTAGTTTGAAGGAGATTACACAGAAATGATAAATAGTGGTCCTGGGACTACTAATGCTCTAGACAATCTACCTACCATCTTTGAAGCTAACTAACCAATAATGATTTTTGATGATATAGCTACCCTTTACGCAGAGAAAAGCATCAATAATCTGTTCTCAAAAGTGGATACTGAGCTTGAAACACTGAAAGGCAGGTCTCAGGCCAGTAAATTGTTCCTTAATGCATCAAAAAACAAAGTATCTCTTGTTGGGCAAATCAATTAGTTAAACTGCTTTGGGAAAGAGCTACTAACACCAACAACTTATCAAGAACATTGCAAGACACAAATATATAAAAGTTCTTGGTGCAGTCTTCAAGGAGGACTTATCGTATCAAACATATTGAATCCAAATTATCTAAGCATATATTTATTACTTCAAGGGGAAGGAAATATCTGGAAATAAAGACAATGCTTAATATATACCATGCTTTTATTCATTCGCCTCTTAGCTATACTAAAGTTACTTAGGCCAACGTTCCTAAATCCAGACTCATGAAAATTCTTCGTCTACAAGAAAGCGATTCACAGGATAGGGAAGACCGAGTGGAATGCTGACTTAAGACCTTTTATGAAAAATGCTTGACGTATTAAATGAATAAGAATTATATATTCTACAGGTAACTACTATGCTCAGAGCAAAGATCACACTCTACTGTATGCTTTTGCATCTTATTTCAACTTCAAACCATATTAATCCTGTACGTGTTATATTTTGTACAAACAGAATCACATACAACGTAGAGAAATAAACTAACATTGCAAAGTAAGGGACCGCTGTTCTGGAATAACTTCAGTGACATGAAAATTAAGTTCAGCCTAACGAAATTTCCCTTCAAGTGTAGACTTAAAGAAATATTACTGTCTAGTGATGGAGAATGCCTCTTCTATCAGTGAAAATCAAGCCAGCCCACCCGTTACGAAACTGAGAATCTTCCTGTCCAAGATGTTTTACCATTAAAATAAAACCGTGTCAAAATACAGGTTTGAAGCATGAAATGTTACCTGCAAATATTTAGTCTGTACTTAATCCAATGTTGTCTATTATAAGGCAATCCGTGAATAGGCAGTCACTCATGACATTGGATATGGGATTGCCTAATGGCAATTTTATTAGTTAATAAAATTAATTTTTGTATTTACTCGGTCTTACAGTAAGTAGGTTTTCTCTTCGGAATAGATTTTCTTTCTATTCTGCATTGAACATAAATAATTTATATCAACAATTGACTGTAATTTCTTCGACAATTGCTGTTTTTGTTCGTAAGTTGCATTTATTACTGAAATAATTAACCTATTCTTTGTGGTACAGAACTTAAAAATTGAAAATAATAATGGACACATTATCAGGACATTTTTGCTAATTAAAGCTTTTCGGCCGTCTTTTATCAAGATTTTAACGCCACCACAGTATAAAACTCAATTCATGCATGTGCATGCGTATTCGTGATTAAATTAAAGAAATGCCATGATGCAGTTGAGAAATAATTAAAAATAATGTGAAACAAGAAATCTAATGGTTAAAATGAAATATTCAAAATACCAATACACTCGCTAAAACAACCACATTTTAAACACAACCCCTTTCTGCCTATACAATGACGGCTTCCGTAATTTAATAGCGACCGCCCCAGGTACTCTTAAATGTAAGGCTGACCTATCTCTAAATGAAAAATTTACTTAACAATTATTTAAGAATTGAGTTTGAGCCGACCGAAAAGCATTGACAAACAAAACAATGTTGCAATGTATCTGCTATTATTCTCAATTTTGAAATGATGAAGTTAACTGAACCGAGTATTGAGTGATCGGTTGTCTCTCCACTCGATAGTGAGCCTGTAACGTATATGATAAATAAATTTAATTAGCCACATGCTAAACTGCTACCTGGATTCCCCAATCCAGAGAAATGTGGACGACACTAAAGAAACAAGCAGTCGACAATTAATAGGCCTAAACGCTATTCAGGGAAAGAAAATATAATAGGAAATTCAGGATAAAGTTGTAAACCTAAAAATTTTTAAGACATTTATTTTTCTGAAGGAGATGAAAGGAGGATCTAAGCTTTTAGTTTCGACTACGTAACAAATTTTATGAGAAAATATTACTGATAAAAAACGTTAGTGACCTCGGAAGTTATGAAAATCGCTTGTTGGAACCATATAGACCCTTTTAACAGGATATCCAGCGAAGAAAGATTGCGCGGCATGTTTACTTTCTACAATGGTTTAACTGTATTAATTTTTAAAAGCGTTGGCATTTTAAATAGCATCGTATATGGTATTATAACTTAGATTTGCTATCAACTGCAAACAGTTTTGTCTGAAATGACGATATTTGGTCATTTCATCAAAGAAGGCTTTTAGTAAGGCGGGAGAATTCTCTTTAGTTTCTAAATGTAACAGACTTTAGAAATTTTTTTTTTCTGGTTTCTTAACAGATTACCATAAAATCAAATCTTTTTCTGTTGCCTTTTACTCTTCTCTTGTCATTCACATTTAAAAAAAACTGCTGTGGCATGCAGCTATGCATATTTACCCTTAATGTCCCCAAATTTGTCTCAAACCCAACATGGGCCGCAAAAAAGTCCCTGAAACCCATTTCATGTGTTAGCCCCCCACCCCTCCAATCCAGAACGTCTTCCGCTGCCACTCTTACAAGTAGTAATGCATTACAATGTTTTTATCTTTTAAGTAAATATGATTGATGAAACACAATTTTCCTCTATCAACTGTTTGTTGGTCTTTAGTGGGGTACCATGTCAATTGTTGGAAGTCATGTGGATAATGTGGATAAATCCAGAGAAATGTGGATGCCCCTCTGACAAGTAGTAATACATTACAATGTTTTTATCTTTTAAGTAAATATGATTGATGAAACACAATTTTCCTCTATCAACTGTTTGTTGGTCTT
>JAAAKM020000425.1:8416-21669 GCA_010016025.2 Alatinidae sp. Z8VKAUB7J3 | reverse complement strand
AAATCATGCAATTATACAACATCTAGGTTCTTTTAGTCGGTAAAAAAATTAAAAAATAGCTGACCTGAACACTTTTAAATTTCAACCAGCAGTACCGTCTTTACACTTTTTCTAGATGTCTATTGGTTTTCAGGGCTGTAAAGTGTCAGTCATTTCACGCCCACAACCAATTTAGCTCCGGGAAATGTACAACAAATTGAGGGGAAATCAGAGCAAATTGGAAAATATTTGCTTCAAATTCAGAGGAAACCGAAATTCTAGTTTTGTAGCTACCCGGTATAATGCCCTCCGAATTATTGATTTGGTTGGAAGGCTAGCATGTAAATTTGAAGTTGAAAAGCGCAGAGAGGCTTGTCTTCAAAATTTGTCTGAACCAAAGAATAAAAGAATGGGAGTGATTTCGTTAACCACAAAAGGAGGAATGCATCCAACCAGTAGGTGAATGGAAAAGTGTTCTAATGGCTAGAAAATCGAGATGTGTATCGTATCTGTTACCATAGACACGGCTAACTTCAGTGTTCAAATAGTGATGCCTCTTCTGACCATCTCTTTAGTAATGTTTCTGTTTTTTGTGTGCAAAAGATAAGTTACAGTTATTATTGTGGATCACTTTAAATGCAATCTATTTGTTTAGGACTTCGGGTCCTTGGAACATATATTTCTTGGCGTAGATTTTCCATCTGTTCGCATAAATGATCAGGTATTACAATATATCATCTTTTCAAATTTCATGCAAGTATTTAGGAAATATTAGTTTTGAAAACAACACTAGAGAAATAGAAAATATGTCACCACCGGTGATCGAACCCAGGATCCACCTTTTCGCGGTGTGCTTGCTACCAACTTAGCCAGCTGACCTTCAATTCCTCTGTTCCCGATGATATATAGGAAATGTATTAAACTAGATCTACTTCAAAGGACTATTGCCGGATAAGTTTTTTTCAATCAGCTTTTTAAGCAAAGACCATCGATTAAACAATTATAACTTAGTATCTAACGTGTACGATGCTCCTCAGTGGTAACGAACAATACAAAATTATTTTAAGGTGCTTTTGAGCTGAATTCTCTTTGGTTGATTTCGATAATTAAACCCGTATAACAGGCATGATCATGCACCTACTGTAGTCATGCGCTTTAACGACATTGCAAGCTTTCCGACGTATGATGGTTTTGGAATAATCGGTTTTCTCGAGCTGGCTTATGTAGCGGAGCTTGTTATTTTCTAATGAAAATCCTTTGGCTTTCCCGGTGGAAATTTTAATTGATTTTACAGTTGAAACAGTCTATATTACTGCAGATTGAATTGGCCCAGTATTCCGCCACCTGTGACTCGCGGAACTGTTATGGTTCCGCAAGTGATATTCCAAGGGTCCGTAATTTATTAAGGATTAGAACAAATAAGTGGCGACATTTTCGACAACCTTTCTAGAGTAACAAGAATAAAAACAATAGAAGTGCCATTGCTATTGGTGTGATGTCAAATCTGACTCTTAAAAAAGCATATCGAGCGCGCATGCGCCGTTTTTTATGGTGATCCAATTCGCTAAGGGGTCCGCAAATATTTTTTGTACATGAAGGAAGGTCCGTGAGGAAAGGAAGGTTTCGGACCATTAGTTTTGCCGTGGCTTTTGACAGAATTTAGAAATGAAATGAATGAATTTTGAATTTTTCGCCCGGCTCTCAAGACATCACAAGGTTTTCCTGTAATTGCTGTGGTATTTAAGCCACTCTGTCAGTGAATATGCCAGCGCTTTTGTCTAGGTATGCTTCTATTTAAGGTGATGAATTACCTTTTATTGGAAATGCACAGTGTTCATTTTATTGTTCGGTTTGTACGGTGGACTGTCTTACCGTACACTTTGTACAATTAGTGTATTTTTTTATTGCAGTCACGTGCTACGATCTTCTGTTTGAGCTCGCTGGTCTCATTCACTTTAGCTTTCAATCAAATTTGACAAGGCGATAGAAACGACTTACGCAAACTCTTGTACATAGCAATTTCATACCATATTGTAAATATTTCAATATTACAGGACCGCTCAATCTTAGACTTTCTTATTTCGTTAAGAAGTGTGTACGTAAAATGATCTCGTGTAGGAGGATATGCGATTAGATTAGTACAGATAGTGATAGGATAGCGAGACCAATTTTACTTTAATTTGATGTACGTTTTCGTAAAGAAATTGAAACTGACCTTTGCGGTTGTTGAGCAATCGCAAACTTGTTAAGCTAGTGGTCTAACGAGAGCAGGACAGGTGTTTCGACCGGCTTTCTCTATTGACTTGTTTTACTTTTGACATCCAAATTGTTTACAGTATTGCTGTATTTTACAAATTTAGAACTCATGCATTCAGTGTGTATTGTCAGAGCTTCTGCTGCAAAATGCAAGTGGTAAGCTCTGCAACCTCTTTGCATTGCCTATCCCATTGCGTGTAATACCACTGCCGAGCTGACCTACCAGCTTGATTGCAAACCGACAGGGAGTACACCTGTACTTTTTTATTAATCCAAGATTGGGTTCAGACTGCATGCATATTGTGTATACGCTACTAAACCGGAAACGCTCCTTAGGTCATAACCACCTTGGTTACGTGGTAGCAACGGCATGATTATTACAGCGTTTTCTTAAGGCTGCTACAGGTATATCTATACTATTTGAGGTATCTCTAAGCATGTGTTTAAGATTTTTGGTAGATCAGATTAACTTATAAGTAGTTTGGTCGTGGGAATCTTATTACAGGTAATAACTCGAAACCTGTAGAAATATTTTTAACAACTTGTAGAAAATGCTGTGCTAAGTGTGTCGTAACCAAAGACGTTCTAGCTCCGGGTTTAGAAGCGTATTAAAAAGAATGCGTTCGGTGGCATGGTACCGTGCACTTTGTGTACGAGAAACCCGTTTCTGAACGGAATTTTCATTCAATACATTGGCGAATTCTTACCTCGTGTATATCGAAATAGGACAATAACGGCGGTTTTCGTTGTTGCACGGCTTTCAACAATTGAACTTTCTTGCTGTTTTGCCACATGAGTAACTCCCGATTTGCCCTTAAATAGAGCCCGAAAGTTGTAACCGACAAGGGCAATGGTTTGCTAGTGGATTTGGTGATATTTGAATATTAAAGTCCCATTTTTGACCCATAAAATTGTATATACGAGGGATTACACAGTACATCTGCCCGCAAAAACCTCATTTTGATAAGTGACAAGCAAGGTCAGTAAATCACAGTGCTGTGCAGTAGTAGCAATTTCAATAGTAGCCATTAAACATCGGAAATATATTGTACACGAGACTCATCTTTAAAGGTTTTACGTTAAGAAAAGTCTTTGAAATGATTAAAGAAAGTTTATGTCAGTAATTGGTATTTAAATGATCGAGTTGAGGAGGTCAGTGATGAATAGAGAACAAATTTCTCGACTCATACTTCCTATTTTGCCTAAGAGGATCAGTACCTCGAGAGGACATAGTTCTCCATCGTAGTACGATGGTGATGATATTGAACCTCGCTTAGATTTTGGCAGATCCTCTGTATCGCCTCCTGATGACCTGATTAAGCCCCTTCACGCTATTGTTTACTATTATACGCGGTGTAACCCGTCCAATAACCCGCCCATAAACGCTTATGGTCCGTATATGCTTCCGTAAGTGTATACCTCCAAGCTACCACGCCTAAGTGTGCAAAACTCGTCTTTCTAGGTTCGGAACGGTATGCAAATAATAGTCTATTGATTTACGATTATTTTCAGGGCTCTGCAAACTCATACCGCGGTTACTTTAAAATGAAGCATTCCAAAATTTGAAGAAATTGTAACAACAATGAGAAAAATATAGTAAATGAAAGTACGTTTAAACCTTCGCTTTTTCATAAATTTCTGGCGTCACACATAACGACCTTATTAAGAGTAATTTATTTGCTAATTAGCAGTTGTAATTGCATCATGCTGTGTTGTTATGCTTTGTTACCTCGCATAGCGTCAGAGTTAAATGCTGCTCTGATATGATAGTGATTAACGGCTTCATTGTTACCGAAACGTTCTATATTCTGAGCAGACCAATGAACCTTGTCAAGATCTCGTTATTAAGTGACGTCACAGATAGCACGTGACTGAAAGAAGATAGAAGTTAATTTATGGCACAGGTAGGGTGTGCTCTTGGCCATTTGAAGGGAAGTTATGAGTGTATACGCAGGCAGTGCATCAATAGCCGATGCCCGCAGGCCATAACATTGCTTTTGTTTAGGTCAATGATCACGTGTGACTCAAAGGCCTTTTCTTATCACTAATTGACATGAATGTCTTAAGATGCCAATTCATGTTTCAGAAGGGTTGAATCGATTAGGAGAAAGAGAATTTACGTCATGCCGATACAACATACAGTACGAGAGTCTATAAATACCCTGCATACCGGCCGGCCGCGACTTAAATCAACAAGGCCGCTGGAAGCACCCAATTTAAAAGTGTTCTTAGGGTTGATCAACAACCATAGAAGAGAGAGATATTCATCCACGTAGAGGGATATTTAACCCAAAAATTAAGGCAAGCAACTGCAGTCGTCGTGGCCCAATGGTTCATGCATATCTCTTGTACAAGAAATGATTGGACCATTGGCATCGCCCGAGATTTGTCTCCTCGTAAGATTGTATATTATATCACAGCTCCATGTATATAAATTATGCTAGCCCGGCCCTGGAGCGTGAAACTCTCGACCCTCTATTACAACTGGACTTTGCGTCACGAATCGTTGCCCCCAAATAGTCAAATGTTTGCCCTCCTGATCCACTGTAACAAAACCTGAATGCCCGTAATCATTTTGAATTTGAAATACAAAAATTAACCTTAACAGAATGTGATTTGAAACATTTTTAATTTGAAATTAAAAAAATTCTGAAATAGACTGCAATTTTGACATTTTAATTCGAAAAACCATGTTTCTAAAACTGAGTACCATTTTACTGAAGTAACCGAGTCAAGAGTTTTATTTTATTTTTGCATACAATGCTACTGTATTTGATTCTTTTTTATTCCTTTACTGTAAAGTCGTATGAATAAGGGATTGTTTCTTTACTTGCTATATGTTGTCATTATTTTATTCATGGCACCAACCAATTTCATACTATGACGTTTGCATTGTAGATTTTCTTGTATATATGGTGTATACGGTATGTTGTATTACTTTGAATGGAGAATACAAATATGATAATAACTCCAATATTATCGAATGCAATGATTACCTAGTCCTTGCTATGAGGTCTGTGATCGAGTGATCGGTGGAATTTGCTCGCGAAAATGTCGCAGTTACGAACAACTTAGTATATACTAGATCGTTGGTTGTGTGGTACTGAGGCTATGAGATGACCTTGTAGTGACGCCAATAGAAACAACTGACATCCCAAATTTCTCTGTATCAATGATACAGGACCATGATGTAATGGCTAGCACATCTGACGTGCAACAGCGAGGGACGGGGTTCAATTCCTCGTGGTCTTACGTTATCACCATTGAGGGTTTGATCATATATCATCATCAACACACGTCAGCCTCATTCTGATAATTTGCGTCTTGATTTTTGCAGAAAATTTTACTGCCTCCTACTACGGTCAAGGAAACCCGGAAATTCTCTTCCGTGGAAACTTGCATTCCTCTGGCACTTGAGCAAAAGTTATCGAACACTTGCAAAAGGCCATCATGAGTGCTTCAGAGAACACAACCGGTAATTGAGGCCTATTCTCAAGATTGATTTGGTGAAGAAACTAATGCTAATCATCGTCTTGCCATAAAGTATTCATCTTTTTTCGGATTTTTGGCAAGGGGAAATCATCGGGATACGTACCTTGTATGCGGTATGCTATATTACTTTGAATAGAAATAGGTAAATATGTTAATACCTCCGACATTTGATTTAGTGGTTACTGGGTCCCTTCTACAACGTGCGTGATCGAGCGATCGGTCCATTCTCGTCCTTTTGGCAAGTAATGGATGAAGTATCTCTTCACATTGATGACACATTCTTTCCATAATCCACCGGAGGCGGTCCTTCTGGGTGGTTGAGCCTGCCTCATGGCTTGCTTCTCTACCCCGCAGCCTAATTGAGGGGCGTTGCTCTTGGACGGAGCCTCCACTGCTTATCACGGGGGCTGGTATGAAACATCGCCGTTGCTCTTGCACACCCCAGCTGCCCTTTTCTTATTAGTTAGCCTGTTTGATGGTTTTTCTGTTTATTTAAGGTAGTTTCAACGTCGGGCCCATTGCCCATCAGGGGTCTTTGATTGGGAGACAGTGATCGAGCAATCGGTGAAATTTGCGTGCAAACAATGATGCCGTAGGAGCAATTTTGAAGGCACATTTGAAAGTTTTGTTTGACCGAAGTAGCCTGCCCTAGATATTCTACAAATGAAAATCAATGAGACATGCGTAAGTAAATTTGAAGGCATACTAATGGTAAAAGCATAATTACGATGTTCCCTTGTGGTAAAAACTTTTGTTGGCCATAATGAAACCAAAAGGGAATCATCCTAGTTGAATTTGATATGATTCTCAGGCATAACATTAACAATCGATGTTCCAATGTTCTCAAGCATTTAAAGTAATTGAACTTCAGTTTTTCCTATTTACGACAGGATCGTCTGACCATTTACAGCCAGCAGTTTCTCCGCAGATACTTAGCAAAATGATCCATGCAGTTAAAATCTCGTTTTAAAACATTGCTTTTATCTTTCAAACCTGCTTCCAAATCTTTGCATTCAGACCCTGGCATTCCAAGTCGTGTAGATCCTTCTTTCTTTTCCAACTCTTTTGGTCGGGTTTTTCCATTTTAACGTTCTAAGCAACGGAATAGAATTTAATGTAATTGAACATGGAGTTCGCGTTGGTACAGCCAATTGCTCAACGGTTAATAATCCTTGATTAAACTGGCAATGATACCTACAGTACAATAAAGCACCTGAACTTTTGTTGAGAGCTCGATTCCGTGGTTTCTTGTGGTGTCTCAACTTGAGAAATAGTTTTTGCACCAAAGTAAAAATCGCCAGTGAGCTTGTGAACACCTTGGGTGTATTGACATCGCCAGCAAGTAATCTGACAAACCAGTTTTTTCCAACCTTTTCTGGTTTGTTCATCCCAAAGCGATGTTATGATTAAGCAGCCCGATCTCAAGCACGGTTGGGAAAACATGACCACTAAAAGTACGAAATAAGGGAGTTTACACACATAGTCCCATCCAACTTAAGTAAAAACTACAAATTATAAAGAAAGTTGCCCAGTTTTATTAGTAAACACTAAATATAGTTTCTTCAAACTGTTTTACATGAAATTTTCATGCGATAGGTGGATCTGTTGCTAGGCCTCGAGTCAGTTTCAGGCACAAGTTCCTGCGTTCATATGTTTCGAACCGGTTACGCTCTTTTGTTAGAAGATCTATGACAGCAACGAAGTAAAAGGAAAATGGGAATGACAATAACAAATCTCTTTGGCAGTCATGTGTATACATTTTCTATTTAGACCATAAGCCACAAGTTCTTCACAAGCGACGATCTTGCCATGTGTTCCCATAGAACGTCCATGGTGTTACTTCTGACCTCGCCACAGTCCCCTGACGAGAAAATCTTGTCTATTCCTAGCTTCGATACGAAGCTGACTATGCTACTTTTGTGTTGCTGGATCGTTATATCTGCATCCTTTAAATTAGTAGCCAGTCTGTTTAGCTCCGCAAATATATCTGTCAGATGCACGACTTTCACTTTACTGCCCTAAACCTGCAACTTGCAACCTGCAACTGCAACTGCAACCTGCAACTTCTTTACTTCTATGTCGTAAAGTGTTGATGATACACATTTCATCGAACATGTCTAAACTGCGGACTTCCACCAGCTACCGAACATGTGTGCAATAATAATAGATGTAGCTCTCCTCTAAATCTCTGCAATACCCCCTGAATAATCTTTCTGTTTTAGAGTTTGCTACTTTGACGACAGTATTGAGTGTTTTATTTAGTGCCCCAGACAGGTCTTTCCCTAGCCGGCTTTTATCTGTGAAGAACAGAGAGGGAGTGATCAAGGTTTTACTCATCTGGCAAGAAATTTCTGTTTTGGCAATTTGCAATGGACAGCTAACAATACCTCAAGCGGCATGCCCCCTTACAAACACGGCTGGGTTTTGAACTTTTTCCCAAATTTATCCTTCAGCGAATTTTGAGGGGGGGGGCACATTCAAAACAAAATTTCTTGCCTTCTGTCCTTCCTTTCATGATTTTATTGGCTGGGGAAATTTTGAATTTTTATAGTCCCTAGAAGACTCAAAATTACATTTGAGAGACTTTTGATAGTCCCTAGAAGACTCAAAATTACATTTGAGAGACCTAGACTTCTCGCCTTTCTTATCTCATCTCACGAAATGAATTGAAATACGCAATTGATCGATCTTCTAAATGCCCGTACGGCTTTTTCGGCGGGGGGCATACGTGGGCAAGTTTTACCTATTGGGCGGGCACTGCCCCCTCCCCCCTGGCTGCTTGCCTGGCGAATTTGAGTACATTAGTGGCTCATCCGCGAGTTAAGTTCGCCTCGACTTGAAACGTTTCTCTAGCTTGGCCGTTTCTTCGTACCATCGCACGTAGTTTGCTTACAAATCAGACAGGGCAGAAGATTCGCGTCAAATTGTAAGAAGATGAAATCATATACCGTATAACACAATTTATGAATCGCGATGAGTTGCTCTTGCCAAGAATCCAGGTAAAAGTTAAATTCTGACAATGGTTAGACGATTCGCTCATGATTAGCGCCTTTAGTTTCGTCATCAAAACTGTTGAGAATTACTAATTTTGTATTCTCACACCAGTAAATAACCACTATAACACAAGGAGGTTGCCACGTACGTAACATTTACTTTACTCGCTTTAGTCGCAAATACTGGCGATCACATTTGCACACTGTACACCATCAGGTCAGCATCTCAACACTTAACGAATTTCAAATTTTCCCTTTTGGGATCCTGTTGGTACTGTACAAACCAACAAGATGTATCCTTAATATTGAGAAGCGAGGGTGCAATAAAATGAGACGACAATTGGGAGGTCAATCAGAAATCGTACCACAAACAGCATAATCTTTCACTGTTTTGCTTCATAAGCAATCTCTCAGTACAGCCCCCTGATAAGCAGTGGTTTCATCTGCCCCACAAACATGTATAGGTACTTAGGCTCTCGCAGTAACACGATCAAAGACCTATGGCGAGCAGTGGGCCCCAAACTGAACTACCCCAAGTAAACAGCAAAGAGGTTAACAAGTGTAGGGTAGTTAGAACATCCACGGGTGATGCCCCTTGATTTGAGCTACCAGGACAAGACGCAACCCACGAGGCTCATTCACTACTCTGGTAGCGGGTCACTTCTCGCAGATCATGACAACCATTTATATGTCAACAAGAAAAGGTACCACACCCGATACTTGCCACAAATGGTCAACACGCTGGCAATCATACATTGGGCCAACATACGTTCTCATGAGAATCATGGTCGATTAAGTAAGAGGTTTTGATTTAAACTTTGGAAGAGTGCCCCTTCAAGGTCTGTTCACTCTACCGCTTTTAAATTTGAACCATCTATGTCGCAGACAGAATGCGGTCTATAAAAATATTTACAGGCTATCACTATTCATAAAAGTGTTACGCCATACTTCAGTACTTTGCTATAAACCACGTGAAGGTCCTTATTCAGAAATCAAAATTAAAAGAGAACTGTCGCTTACTCCGATTTCGGGTTGCAATTTTTTCCTATTCGAGTTTACATGCCAACTTTCCAAAAATCGTATTTGTCAAAACCAGTATCCCGGCGGATACTTGATCAAGAGTCTATTGAAATGTTCTTAAACTTGTTCAAGTACTCATAAGTTTGCGGAACGAATACAGCCAAATATTACTTTTATAGTCGAGGTGGTGAACGTAAGTCTTGGTGCCGAATTCGAGGCGTAGATCTTCCTATCATAAATTTGACCCATTCTGCTTGTCGCATCAGGTCCGCTAAAGAAGCCTTCGGTGAAGGCCCAAAGATAAACATCGGCTTTACTTTCTGAGAAAAAGCCGCTTTCTCGTGCCCTCAGGTACTACAAGACAATGACACCAGCAAACGACACAAAATGACACGTAAATTTAGCACTGGTTCCGCGTTCAAATTTTCTTCTCGACATTTCATTTGCATATGTCGATACGCCGATATTTTCGAACTGCGATGCGAGGATAATATTGCTGAAAATTTTCATACTACATATTCACCACCATACGACAGCAGCAGCGCATACCAAGCGTCGCAAGTAAGTTTCGGATTGTAGACAGAGAGAACTATCGGTTAAAAGCCTCCTCCGAACTATATTTTCAAGTTCAGTAATGCATGTATGATGAAGGCTGATGTGGCTATGTACAAATATAATACGATGAAATGTTCCAATGAAACTATGTATAACAGGACCAATCGCAAAGTTCCCAGAGGGTACTATCTTATCTACATGTCGAAACTATTGGCGTCCTGATTTGAAACTTGACTACAAAGTCATGCCCTTTACAAAATGTATCTCTATTAAGAAGGGCATGGTTAGGTCGCTGGCAGCCAATTTAATCATTATATCTGCAAGGTAGGGGATATGCTCGGAGAAACACGACCGGCAATTTAAGCGCAAATTTTCGTCCTAGCTAGCGAGACGAAACACTCAAACACGTAGTTATCGACGTCATCATTGAGAGAGTGGTGTTGTTGTCAAAGGCAAAATCCAATATTCTAAAAAAACGTCCCTATGGGTACCGAGGGGAATCTGATTAATTGGGAGGGTGGTACACTTTTATTGTCTTAAGTCTGTGCAAAACTGTACTTACACAATTGACTTCTTGGCCAAGTCTATCCATTCTATCAAGTAGAGAAGAAGTTTGTTCTCAATGTATCGAAGTAGGAACTCTGTGAAAGCCAAATCTGCCAGACATCGTTGACAAACATAAATTTGTGTTCTAACGGGGCAGCGTAATGGGTGGGGCACTATAATTTTATGCATTTCAGATGCTCGCCAACTGGGCTTGGGAGGCAAATAAGAAACCCGCCAACAGAAGTCTGCAGTTCTTATAACAAAGATATCGTGGCGAACTGTACAAATCATTTTCTGTCTACAAAGTCACTTTCTGTCTAAACTATCTGTCTGTGATTTGAAATTTGGCTTCATAACACTTTGCCACTATGAGTTTAGTTGGGTTAGAACTATGATAATAGTGTAACACTACTTGACGGACGCATAATAGCTACTTGAATTGGTTCACCTGTTAAGTTATAAGGAACACGAATGGTTAGGGTATCTTAAAACCGATACACTCAATATTCCGGACTTTTAAAATACCACCACAATGTTACATTCATTAACGTTATATATAAGCCGACTATTAGTTACGTCCATAAACAACAAATGACCTGAAGGTTCTATGGCCATTTGTTGTGTTTCTGTTTTACAGTACTCTTAGGTGCCTAATAAACTGGGGTTACAGATAGACCGGGGGTCGGGCCTTTTTAGTAAAATCTATTAAATCGGGTGTACAATAGTAAGGGAAGCGGAACTATTTTCAACGTTTCAGTAATCAAAACGTACAATCATACAAAACAGTCGAACATTACTAGATAAAATATTGCAAAAATACTTTATCAGAATGTTGAACCTCCATTTCTACATCGACTACAATATGATTTTGCTCTGCGTTGATGCATTTCTTAATTACCTTCTGCTCCAACGTACAGCTTTTAAATACCGGAGAAGTGAGGGGAAAGTAGAACTTTAGTTTCTTGCCCTTGAAGTAAGAAAAAAAAGCTTACATACCGCTCGATTCAAAGTTTTATGAAATATGTTAGTGTCTTCGAAGAAATTATTGTATATACAAAAGGGAATAAGAAGTTTCACACTGTTAACCCCCTAAATCAGAAAAAGGAGGTTCCTAATACGGTCTGGGGGACTTTAAAATAAGCGCACCCGGATTATTAGGCACCTGAGAGTCGACGGGCAAGTATATGTGACGAAGAACCATCTAAATACTACAACTCCCAAATATGGATATTTCAAAGGCGAGAATTTTAAACATGGTCTACATAGACCACCTAAGTGCTGACCATTGCAGGTTCAACTACTCTTAGTTGACATAACTGACTTTCGAAAAGGCGATCAAGTAAGGTAACCCCCATTATGGCATTACATAGTCATTAATCTAGCAAAAACAAGGTATCTGAAAAGGGCGTCTAAACTGCAGGTAGTCTAAATGGCCATAAATTTAAAATAAACAAAATGTGATATGTACACTGAACAGATACGAAGCTACCTTGATTTAACGAACCTCGTGAACTTCACAATTCTCATGAATCACGTTAATTTACAGAACTATCCTGATATAATGCAGAACGACAAATAACGTTGCCTTTTGCTTACGAACCTACAAAATTGTCCACGAATCAACCTGATTGTTTCTTGCCATTCAATGACAGAAGCAATGATTTTGACTATACAATGCACTACACACATGAAGCAGTATGTAGGCACAAGGAAGAACAGTTCTTTCGTCTCATCTTTTACGAGAACAGATCTGTGTTCAGGAAAGAAAGAGAGAATGGCTCTAGCCTCGTTACCAGGTCGGTCGAAAAACTGTAAGGCTGTCAGAGAGCATGGCTGGAAATCTTCGTCTGCATGCGATAAAATATGCATTACTTCCATTAAGTCTGAAGACACCGTTGTAGTCTCAGGATCTAAAACACCATGGTTTCTCCAGTGCCGGAGTAATACAAAAAGGCAGGTTGAACAGAATCTTGTGAGAACTTCCATAGGCCACGAGAGTCACAACTTTAATCGAACTGGAAGGAACACATTATAAAAGAGAAGGAACTTCTTCAAAGTTTACGGATGTAACCATTAACAAGCTTGATCATACGAAAGTAAGTCGATGCATGGCTGCTGACGTATTCGGTTAGCTGCACTATTAGACAAACAGTATTCTATTCTCCTTTGTTACAATAAAGATCTTTTAGTGACTTAAGTTCTTCTATTAAAGCTTTATTCTGGTTCTCAAGTACTGCTACTCGATTTTCCAAACATTTCACATATTCTTTCTTTTTCCTTCGACACTCCTTTGCTGCTTCTCTGAAAGATAAGCAGTAAAAAAACACGTCACGCACAACAACAGTAATCTCTTTAACTAATAAATACAACAGAATAGAAACATAATGACAGCTTTTAACTTTTAAAGTCCAA
>JAAAKM020000423.1:0-10350 GCA_010016025.2 Alatinidae sp. Z8VKAUB7J3 | reverse complement strand
TCTATGAAAAATAGAAACACCTAGCTGACTACGTTGATGATGAAACAAGAATCAGCTTTAGAGAAAACGCTGTTATTATTACGTGTGCGTGAATAGTAAATACAATCGCAACCTGCTATGGTGATCTCTATGCAATGCTTCATAAACAACTTCATCTATTTTTAGATAAACCTGCTCTTGTAAAGCTATTATTGTCCCCCATCGTGTAATGATAGAGAACTTCGTTTCAATGGTGTTTAACGTTTTATCTATTGGACGAAAATATTTTCTCGATTTCCATGCCCGTGTAAAGCCACAATCGTGAACAAAAGTAATGTACGTTTTCCTGAAAAACGTCAAAAAATTGCGTAAATGCTTCAGAACACAGGCTGTAGGACAGGCGGAATGGATTTCAGCTTTTACGTAGTTTCTGCTGCAGTCTCTCAATCAAAGACCCTTGATGAGCAGTGGGCCGGACATTGGAGCTACCTAAAATATAAAAAAAAACATCAAACAGGCTAACTAATAAATAAAGAGCAACTGGGGTGCAAAAGGGCGACACCCCTCAATTTAGGCTACACGCCAGAGAAGCAAGCCATGAAGCAGGCTCAACGGCCCGTTAGGACCACTTCTCACGTACCATAGAAAGAACCTGCCATCAATGTGTAATCAATGAAAACAGATACAACACATGGTCCTAGCCAAATGACCGAGAAGCAGTTTCTGCTGCCTGTCTCGGAGCAGCACAGTGCTATGGCATATACCTCTCGAAAAGTGCTGTTTTCAAATTCGGCGGTTGGGCTTAACGGGGTTGGGCCTCTGTTAACATAAGTCCTCGATTGTAGTTCTCGGCCCAACACAGCATTTTGGATAGGATATGCTTTGTTCACGACCTGTAAAGTGGTTTTTCATGTTTCAGAACTAAAAATTAGATCACAATTTTGAAACGATGTTCAATTAACAGCTCGATATGCTAAAACTCTAGCTAAACCATTACAAAGTTTTGACTTACAAGTAGAGAAGAAAAGCAATCGCCATGAATTAATAATATTTTCAGAAGAGTTGTCGCAATAATCGACTTAACTTTGTGCGCCATATTTTCCAACAAAAAGCCCCGCCTAACCCTTACCTTCCATATTGCAGATTTCGCCCTAATCACTCTATTTGCCTTCATTTTGTTTTTAAAAGTAGCTGACAGCGTGTGTCCGAGCAAACATAAACCTAGGGGAGCATTGTCCTCCATCCAAATTTATTCTTACTCTCATCAATAAAAGCGTTTCGTAGGAAAGGTTGTGGATGCTATAATGTTACTTTTTCTATTCTTTTTTATCTTTCTATTGGCAATATATTCTTTGCAGTGTAATCTGCTCTACCGGTGTTTCATACCAGTGTAATCTGCTCTACCTAGTGCCTGCTTCACGTAACTTTGATTCAAATCTCTAATCGCTGTGATGTTGTCAAAAAATATGTCCTTTGTCCACTATGTGCGTACTCTCCCATGAGAAAACATCAGTAAAAGATTTTTAACAGTAAACCTTTGCCGAGAATAAAATGTAAAGCAGCTTTCAGTGTGTGTAACATAGAAAAGGGCGTTAGGTAAACGAATCGTGCTTTATTTTTCTTTGGCGCATTGCTCCCAAAGCTAACTTCGGTTATCGAACACGCCAATCTGGTTTTCCAAAGAGTAGCTCTTTCCTGTTAAAAATCTATAAATACAAGGAATTCCGTATGATGTATTTAATCAATTAGTGTCAGAACTTATTTTGTCGCAACCCTGCTTGATACATTATAATACAAGCCCTTAGCTCGAGGGACAAGGGGGGAGGGGGGCTGCTTATCTGCTAAGAAGTTGCGTAAGGATTTTTTGTGTTGCGTAACAAACTTGGTATATTGGGTAACAATTATTTCCATATTCCACTTTGGCTATGATACTAGCAAAAATATTGTTTGCTTGTATTTATAAATAAACTTTTTTAAACTGTACGGCTCAAGCCAATTTCAAGATTCTGATGAGCTGTATTTCAAACCAATGCACCTTATTTTTTATTCATGATAACAATTCCTACTTTTCGGCTTTGATAGAGGATTAGTTTTCACATCAAATTCATCTGTTTCAGCAACGGTTAACATCACCATTACATCAGAGCACTTCTTACTCATTATAACTATATCTTCGTTCATTATAACTATATCGGCATTCCATAATTTCATTATGGACATCATAAGTTACACTCAGCGAATCAAGAAAAACATTAAGTCACTGGTTTGACGATCTACCATATACATATCAAACGTATTACATGGTTTTCAGCAATCTTATCCTGTGGCTTTGTATGTAACAATATTACAAATAAGAGAGAAACATCCACTTTTCAATTAGTTCATTGTACTCAGGGCATTTTTTCAACACTCTTTCTCTCTCTTGTTGTACTCAAAGAACAGATATATGATTGTAAAATGTCATTTCTTTGTTGAAAGTACAGCTCCATTCTTTTAATCCAATGCAAAGAAATAAAAGCTTGGTGTTAATGAGGATGATTATCATTATTATTATCATTACTATAGGAATGTTTTAAAGTCTTAGACACATTGATGTTACTCTATCCTGTACATTTTGGCCAGGGAAAAATTAACAATGGTCACGTTAGCTACCTTCGCTTTTTATTTGTGTTTGCAGTAGACCAAGCTGCTCTTAAATCATTCATTGTTGCTAGGAGGACAGTCTTATGCATCACAGAATCTTCTATTATAACAATATCATCATAATAATAGTTTTTACTGTTATCTTTTAACTTGGTAGGGGATATGTACCATGACAATTTTTGTATATCTGTTTGTAAGAGAATACTGGAATTGCATTGGAATACAGAGAATATATTAAAGTTAAAAGATACCATCCTGGGAGAAAAGGGACTTTAAAATTATCGTTATTATTATTAGCATCATTACTATTATTTTTGTTATACCTGTAAAGAGAGTAATGAATCTATTTTGATATAGGAAAGGGAAAAGATCAATGAAGTTTAAGAAGATTATTATGATTAGCACTGGAAAAATCTTAAGAAACGTGCTCAGCCTCTCAGGGAAGGGACCGAGTTGAGGCTGACAACACTTAGCACCCACCTAGCTTTGACTAGAGGCACAACATGCAGACGAGGATTATTATTATTATTATTATTATCATCATGCATTATTGTAAGTGATAACTATGATTGTATTTTAATAAAGACTACAAAAAATTGAGGTTTTGAAATTATAATATCAAAACACCATTCTTATAATAAGCGCTACATTGTCTAGTCTGGTAATTCCGCGGGTCAGAAAAGGCTGTCTTTTGTATTGCCATCAAGAGATACTATTTAAACCTGTTGGCTTTGCACTTTTCGGATTACAACAATCATCATATAAGAATTCTGTCTACGATAACAGCTTTTCCCGTGCACATTCTCAGTAAAATAAAAAGTTTTACAACTGCTGCAAAGAATAATCTTTGTAGTGGTATTTATTGTCGACATGGTTGCCCGCAAGTCCCTTTCCCACTACAACAGTTTAATTTGTAGTGATTATAAACTATATGCTACTAGCCAAAGAAACAATAAATCACCCTTTTAGTTTCTTTCTCGTGAACACTAAATCCCATGTAGATACATAGTGACATTATCGATAAACCATCCTCGCCTCATTTAGACTTGCTATTTTCTTCCAGTTATTCCCACATGTATGACACATTTAATTGCAGTGTCAAGAACAATAATACCAAGTCGATATTTATTGTTAACAAGTATCTTTTCTACTACAGAAGTTTACAATTTAAAACAATTTACAACTATCGTAATAACCAGAGAATCAATAAATCACTCTCTCCGCTTCAATCCTGTGAATAATAAATCACATGTAGGTACGTAGAGTTTGCTATTCTAACAGAACTTATTCTTCTCGCTGTGACATGCATCTTTTTATCCAGTAATTCCCCATATATACCAGAGGGTTGATTACAGTCTTAAGAACAATAAATACCATGCCGATATTTATTGTCGACAAATCTCCTTTCTACTACTGCATTTTCAGTTTGGTGATCGTAAAACAATAAATTATTATCGTATTAATCACAGAAACAATAAATCACTCTTTCCTCTTCAATCCTGTAAACACTAAATCCCATGTAGATACATAGTGTTGTTATTCTACCAGAGCATCTTCTTCTCGCTTTGACCTGCATTTTTTCGTCCAGTAATTCCCCATATATACTAGAGGATTGATCGCAGTGTTAAGAACAATAAATACCATGCCGATATTATTGGTTTTGCAGCTTTCGAAGTGCTTGTTCCAGCAATATAAAGAAAATCCCATGTACGGTAAACTGCAGATTAGGAATGTCATACAAATGACGCATGCAAGTATAACTAAACGCCTTTGTCTTTGGTGGTAGAGTTCGTATGTGGCTCTCGCAGAGGCATCATTACGTGCCAAATCCAGATGTGCAGCAGATGTAAATTTCTTGCCGTTCTGTGAAACTTTCTTTACAATAAATATATACGAAGTAAAGAGCAAAATGATGGTAAAGAACAAGAATGCCGACAAAACGAACCGAGTGATGTTGATGTTTTTGGTGTAAAATTCCACGAGTACAAGCAGTACAACAATGCAACTGCAGATGATGATGGCAAAGGAAACCAAACGTCGAGCTACACCAGCTGTCGCTGAGACTTTGCGGACAAGTGGTTTCCAAACGGAGATCAGTCGATCCAAAGTAATCAAACAAGTAACAGCTATCGATGTTGTGATGCCAAAGATTAGAACTGCAACGTCGGTTAGGTATCCGGCTTCGATACGCTGAATTCGAGTGTACGCCGCAGCGTTAAAGAGCACTATCACACTGACAATTAAATCCGTGCAGGCGAGTGACATGAAGAGCACTGATGATGCATCTTGCGACGGTGTCCTCCTCAAAACAATTACTTGACAAGAGTTAAGAATAGCTGATATGATAGAGGTGACTATCAAAATCAGTGTGTATGGATTCAGCCAAGGGCTTGCGAGAGACGTCATTCTGTTCCTAATTCACAACGGATTCTAACAAGTCCAAACAAAATCCCTAGCCCAAATCATAGCTTCTTCTTTCCATCAAATTAGATGAACGTTATCAAAGATTTAACGACGCTGATTTTATACGTAGCTTGCTATTCAATGATGCGGCAAATGTTTACAAATTTAGTATTGTGGCAACTTGAAAGGTGAATAGATACATGCAACCCATAAATCCAAATCTACAATTATCAATTAAAAGATATGAAAACATTTCTCGCCTCCTAGGGAAAACTTTTGACTTCAATTGTGAATAAAGAATAACGTAGGGCTCAAACTGATGTAAAATTCCCACAAGTTAAAACTCCCAGTTCAATTTTGTTAAAACAAAATTTTCCTTTGCGCATGATTATTAAATGCTTATGCAAACCAATGACGTCATATACACCCTGACTCTCCTGCCATGTACACGTTCTTGATATGAACTAGTTCCTCATACTTTCGTTACGTGCCCTAACTTTGCTCTCGTTCAGAGAACTATGATAGTGGAGATATCTTCAAAGTGGGGGTAGAGGAAAAGAAATATCATGCATTAGTGATATCTAAGCAAATTATGTAAGGGTGCGAGGATATATTAAAAATTATCCAGAAGTGCAAGTAGCAGTGTAAAAATAAATTGTCTACGGGGTTGGATCGTACGAGCAATTCTTTAGGGGTGTAAAGATTTATAAAAAATTATCTAGGGGTGTGGGGTATATGAATAGTTATCTAGGGTTGCAAGAGTATATGAACAATCAGTTTGGGGTGTAAAGATATAGGAAAGTTATCAAGGGGTGTGGGGAATAAAAAGACTGGGAATCACTGGTGTAGGCTAAGGGTAGAGAAGTTATTTGAAGAAACTTGCCGTTAATTTTGATGTTTATAGTCAACTAAGCCGGCTACGCAGTTGCTTATAATTCACGTCGCTAAACAGACCACATTTGCACGTATTATTAACATATTTGTTAACCATAGTCAATATTATACAACTTGACAAGACTCGGCCATCCAAGCACAACCAATGCGAAGATATGTTACCTGCTCTTAAATCCTCTCATACAGAATGGATGAGCACGGTCACTATTTTCATGAGAAGTTGTCAAGGCCTTTCATCGGTGATATCCAATCGGTAGTTTTTAAATCTAATTAATCAAACTTCTTTGGAGTGAAATAAGAATTTATAGTTTTGGGGGTAAGGGGCCGGCCTTGTACCTTTAGATTATTTATATACCTTTAGACTCTTTTGTACAATGAGAAAGCAAGGATTTAGGGAACCTCCAGCTAATACTAAAGGGGTAAGCTTATCGTACAAGACTGTTAGAGTTGCTAAAGGTCCTAGTCAGGCACTGATTGCGACAAATCGTCTGATGTAAACGTTTAAAAGCAATTGTAAGATAAGAAAAGATCTTCATATCGAAAACTTAAGAAAGACCATAACATTGTTGTCAACGCTAAGCACACACTAATCGGAAGTAGACTGGGTCTAGTCAGGTGACTAGCCCAGAGCCACTCCCTAATATTATCTTCTAGGAATTGTAGGAGTAGAATTTACTTAGAGTTCGGTTTTAACGTGTAGAGAATAGATGATCGCTAACTGATCGAGTGTTTTGAGTTATCATTTTTCTTTGGAGTTAAATATATTGAGTACAGGAAACGTGGCCTATTTTCAGAGTATAGTTGACCAGCAGTTTCACATTCTTAATGACACACCTTAGTTCTAAAATTCTTGGAGATTCCGCTCTTAGTGTCTAGTGCCCTCTTAATTAATGATATCAGTGTAGCGAACGTTTCTACCCTCAAGTTTCCAATACATCAGTTACATGGGTGCACGACCAAAGGGGCTGAGGGGGGCTGCAGCTCCCCCAGTTTCTTAAAATGTTATATTTTTACGGGCAAAAATTTTAAACAAAAGTTCGTCCACTGTGTGTGTCTTTCTTTGCCGTAGCATTAAGGAATTTTTTTCCAATTCAAAGTGGCGGTAGTGTATCCTATCCCCCTTTGATTCAACCGTTTGCAGAACCGTCGATTCATGTCCCTATAATTTTGGGGCAAAGGAGTTTTTTTCCGGGAAAATAATCCACAGCCCTCCAATATTTTTCGACCGTTGCGCCTATGGTCCGTTGAGTATAAATAACTCGTACCTTGAATAGATTCAATATTTGTGGATACAGTAGTAAATATTTAGTAATTGAGGCTAAAGCTTTGCAACGTATATATGAAATCAGGAATCTTTGACGTTCTATGATGAAATATTTATAAAACTTTTCCTTTGCACCGATTCAGTCTCTTTCCTTTGGCGCCGTTATTGTCCGGGAAGATAGTAAGGAATCTGCATGACAGCCTAGGAGGTATACGCAACTAAACCACATGCTTCAAGGGCCCTAGTTACGCGGTGGCAACGACATGCCTAGCACAGAGCTTTCTGCGAGATCCTGAAAAAATTTCTATAGATTCAGAGTTACCACCAATACAGCATTCCCTCTGCCAACTATACTTGTATGTTCATGTGATTTATCAAAATACTTAAACACATCATGCATGACACCTTCAATGGTATAGACATTTTCGTAGAGGCATTAAGAAAACGCTGTACCAAGCACGCCGTTGCCACCACGTGACCAAGGTCTTTATGGTCTAACGAGCGCTTCCGGTTTACTCGCATATTCTTAACAGAGCTAGCCACACTGTGATAAATTCGATAACCATAACACGTGCCAAGTAAATGAAAGGCTCAAGAGATGTAACTTTTGTCGCCTCGACCAATTTTTATTACATTCTACATTTGATGCAAAATACTACACGTTACTGAAACCGCCAGCAAGAAAAACCTCTGCCAAGTGAAGCATGTTTTCAGTTCCCTCCCCATGTTCCCTCCCAGCCAGCGTTTCTTTACTAGCAGCAGTAAATTTCAGATGTCTGCATAAAAGTTTATCTTTCAATCCTATTTAGTATGGGCTGTTTTGGCCTTTGAAAGTATGTGAAGGGGATGGGGCCTCTTCGTACCCCTCGCAATATCTCAGAAACTGCTAAGCCTATGGCTGTATCACTATGAGGAAAGATTAATTGATCTCTGATCGACAAGAAACTGCAACTATCTTCCAGCAAATTGTCACATTATACGGTGATGATGTCATTATCCAGGCATCTGTTAGAAAAGTAAGAAAGTAGATTGTAGGTAGCGTATATTTGCAAGTACTTGATGCCAGTGATACGTTTTCGACTTGTGCAGTATTGCCATACATAAATTATACCTTTGCTGAAAATGCCAACGATTTCAACTACCTTAATACGTCAAATTAAGCCGCGTACTTATTAGGCCGCACCTTTAAAAATGCGGCCTTATAAAAACGCGGCTTAATTAATGGCGCGGCTTATTAACACGCGGCTTAATTTATTGTAAGGAAAGCAAGGAGCGAAGAGGAACTGTCATTGGACCCATTTGCATAGATTTTAAAGTGGCGTTGAGGAGAAAATAGAAGGAGTATTTTTAAAAAGCATTTTTCTTAAACTGACCGTTAACTCCTGCGGCCTAATTAAAACCTCTAAAATGTTACTTTTTTTAAAGTGCGGCTCAATTAAAGCGCGGCTTAATTTACTGCGGCTTGATTACATATGCGGCTTAATATGACTTAATAAGGTATTAAGAGCCAATTTCATTTATTGGAATTCAATATGGCAATGAGAAGGTAAGCCGGAGACTCAAGGCGTATTTACAAAATTAATGACAAGATGTTAATGAAGTATCTTGTAACATGTAACATGTTTATTTTTACATTTTTATTATGACAATATATCGAAGAGTAATAATGTCATAAGTGGCAAATGATATGTTGCCAGGAAGTTCCTTAGAAACCGTTAAGAATGTATATCATCATAAAAGTTACATAGTGCTCATAAAGACAAAACTCGATTTCAAAAGTTTGAAAATTTCAAAATTGTATATACTCATTGTGCAAATCAGGGCCGTCTGCAGAGAATGTACGAAAAATCATTGTCAGACATTATTTAGTGAAAGTCAAAAAATCTACCTAAAAACTCATTAGAACATTCAAACTTCAAAATTCCCACTGAAACTAAACTAAAACGATCAATGTAAACAATTTAGAATTATTGTAAAGAATAAAACATGAATTGTATTGTGATGAGAAAAATTAGAATGAAGGAAGATATAAAATTGACGTAGGAACTAATGGACTGGAGTATAGGTATCAATACTTTTACATTAACCTAAATGAATGTCAAATGTTTAGGATAGAAACTAGATGGCAACCAATAGTTGATGTCTTTAAGACCAACCTTAAGTACTCCTTTTCCTCCTTTTCCTCCTTTTCCTCCTTTTCCTCCTCCTCCTTCTTCTCCTTTTCCTCTCCCTTCTTCTGCTTTTTTTCTTCTCCTCGTTCTTCTCCTCCTCGCTCATCTCCTCCTCCTTCTCCTCCTTTTTCTCCTCGTTCTTCTTCTCGTTCTTCTTCTCGTTCTTCTCTTCCTTCTTCTCCCCCTTTTGTCTTTCTTTGTCTCCTAGTTCTTCTTGTTGTTCTTCTCATCCTTCTTCTCCTCCTTCTTCTTATAGGGGCTTCCAGATCTCTGTGAGATGGGCGCCCTCTTCCAAAAAACGTTCCAGCAAGTTATGTTTCGTGTGTCTCTTTTTATTGCCCCAAGATCTTTTTTATCCTTTCTCAGATAGTCTTTCAATATTGTTTTTTATTTCCCTCTTATTTATTTATGGTGGTGCCATTCCCTAGACAGTCGTCCTACACACTTCACATCTCGCAACGGTCCAGTAATAACTGCGAAAATACCCAATTGCATGCAGTTCGAGAATTTGCTTTAGAGCAGTGATTTGCATGGTTACTCTTCCCATGGACCTCCTCCTATGAGGAAGATGTTGTTTTTGGACCTCCTTCACAATTTGATGCATTCTTTACACTCCGCATCGCACAAATAATGAGAGTTAGGTGTATTGCTATATTGATGTAAGATGCGATTTCACGTAAAATATGTGGGTTTTTTCTTTGGAAGTCCAGATCAAGTAGTAAAAGTTTTATTCACTCAGACTGACTCGTAACGTGTTACAGACTCCCTGGACACCACTTCCGTCCCCTAAGGGGTCACCCATTCTCAGCATTGGGTACCACATTTAATCCTACAGACTAACGTATAACTAAAATGCTCGATTATATGGTAAAGCTTTAAACTGATCTGGTATAGAAAGATGTATGTTACCATACGAAAATATTGTTAGTGAAACCGTGTGGGTGTCGCGTAACCTATCGTTATGCGGTGCAAAGAGCGCCTTCGCACTATGTAAAT
>JAAAKM020000421.1:0-10364 GCA_010016025.2 Alatinidae sp. Z8VKAUB7J3 | reverse complement strand
AGGTAAAAGTAAGTAAGAAGACCTAGCAAGTAGTTAAAAAGGTCTTCTTCTTTTTCAAAGATTTCAAATGTAGACATTTTAAAAATATGTACCAGGTCCTGACCAGTAGCCCAAATGTTCTACAGCTCCATTCTGTGATCAACTTAGATTTAATAAAATCATAGATACTTTTCTTGTCACGCAATTGTATGGCTTAGCATTTGATTGTCCTATAAACGTATGTTTGACTTTCAAAATTTCCAACTGCACTTCAAAATCCAAGATTGAGTGACAGCTTTCTCGAGGAATATTCAAAAGCTGATGGTTGACAAGTACACCAACTTTAGAGATCCTAATAAAATGAACAAACGCACATAACAAGGGTATTTTTTAAACTAAAAATAATAACTTGATGCTTTATTTTCATTGCTGATAAGTACCTTTGAGAATTTAACGAGAAGCAATTTTTCCTAATACTGAAGACAAGAACTTGTTCAAATAGACACCAGGGAAGATAGAACCCAATTACATTGCATAAACATGTTATATAAACAGCAAATCCCTTCCATCTGGACATCAGTAGTACTCCTATTAAATGCAAATATACACTAAACATTATGTCAAGAAAAAGTTTTCAACAAACGCACGAAGTAAATGAGTCACTGGTCATAACTATAAATAAAATTGACATCGGACTATTATCAATGTTGTTGTTATCCGTATTATTTTCCATTATTTCCTATGTTATCAACGTCATCGCCATGAATATCATTACAATAGATGCCATTGTCATGAACACTAAGGCCATCAATGCAACTGTTATAACTTTCATGATGACTTTGGCTATTGTCGTAACTGCCATTGTCGTATATGCCATTGTTGTTAATGTAATTGCCATTGGGGCCATTGCCGTTTATGTAACACCCATTAATGCCATTGCCGTAAATGCCATTGTCGTTAAAGCTATTCTCATTATTGTTATAAATGCCATTGTCGTAAATGCCATTGTCGTTAATGCCATTGCTATTGAGAGCATTGTCGTTAATGTAACAATCATTAATGTCATTGTCGTAAATGCCATTCTCATAAATGTTATTATTTTAAATGCCATTGTCGTAAATGCTATTGTCGTAAATGCCATTGTCGTAAATGCCATTGTCATAAATGCCATTGTCGTTAATACCATTGTCGTTAATGCCATTGCCATGGAGAGCATCATCGTTAATGTAACGCTCATTTATGGCATTGTTATTGTCATCAATGTTATAGCCATCGTTGCCATTGTTACATCTTTGCTCAACTCTTACAGAATATTTTCCATTTCAAATCTTAAAACTATATCATTTTTGTAATCAAAACTAATTTTAACAACAACTGATTCTTAATGAGAGATTTGCATAAATATATATTTCTCATATTTTGTATATTACGCTGCGTTATTAAATGGCTTATTGATATCAAGTTAAACTATATCCAAACACTTGATGTATATTTACGAGTTATTTTTATCATCAATAAATATTAATGTTGACAATATAGTGTAATACCTCTATGGTAAAATGACAATCGAAAGTTGTAGGTTTATATGTACTACTTTTTGCGTTTAGTTCCTTAATTTCTGCACATATGTCAAAATCGGTCGAACTATTGTATTATGGTGTGCAAAATCAACCAGTAAGAGTTCCTAGTACCATAACGGGACTCATACGAGATCTAAGGAACGTCGCCATCTTCCACCGTGAATCACGTGATAACCCGTCAGGTAAGCTCTGAGACCAAAGTATCAAAGAGCTTGGATCTTCGAATCAAGAAAACAGTCACGTATTTTTATCATCACTCAAGACCGTTACTTGTGAAACAATGTTTCTGATGTTATCATAGACTTTGATTAAATCATTATATTCTGTGGTTGGATTCTTTAAATTGTCATCTACCTTGTCCAGCGTTCATTTTCACAAGTTCTTTTCTTTCAAGTTCTTTCAGCACTTTCGGCACCTTTTCCTATTCGGATTTCTCTTCTTTTTTGATACTTCCGTCCAAACAACATGATCCTAACCTAATTTCGCACTTCAAAGTTGAGCCGTCCACAGGCAAAGACCCACGCAAAGAAAGCCCCTGTGTGTTGAGGGAGTCAGCAAAACACGATAGGCTAACCATGCTCGGAAGAGGGCTCCGTTGTAACGAGGTAGGACTAGGTAACAGAAAACTGACGAAAAAAGACAGGAAGGTTACGACAAAAGAATAAATTACTATTGATGACAAATGTTAGGCTAGCTAATTATAAGATATGTTAAACACGTCCGATTCGAAATATGAATCATAACATCCTACTTAAAAAAGCGGACATCTTGAAACTAAGCTAAATGATAACAACATGAACTTGCAAAGTTATCGTGACAGAACTAATGTTAACGGGTAATTATTTTTCTTTTTCAAACTTCATTTCTATTTATTCTTTCTGTAAATTTACAGTTAATAAGCACTACAAGATATAAAGTTCACATTGTTTTCGCACGGCATAAAGGGACAGTGAGATTTATAGTAGTGAATAAAAACAATAACATCAGTAATAACAATACCAACAAGATCGATGGTTGCGATAACCAAAGACGCATAGTCATTACTAGTGAAAATAAGAGGATAATGTCTAAATTTAATGACAATTTAGATTTTCTGGGCTTGTCCTATGTTTGGTAATAAGAAGAGCGCAATGCTACTTCGGCAAGTTTATCCATGATTCCATTACTATCAAGACCATAAAATAATTATAATAATAATAATAATAAAAATAATAATAAAAATAATAATAATAAACAACTTTAATACGTCCAATACAATTCATTAATCTCACTACAGACATAATGAATTTGCATTTTATGATATATGACTTCACCAAGCTAGAAGCTCTGCATTTGGCCAATTCCAATTTCTATTACAAAATATACAATAAGTCGACTTTATTGCACATGGTATTACTTTGAATAACAGATAATTTCTACTTTCAATACAAAGGTCTTGCATCATCATTAGGAATGATTTACTTTCTTTTGCCATCCCTACAATTGCGATTATACTAAGGTTGATGTATCGAATATCTCTGCATCTTGACTTCAAATCTTCACACAAATCATCATATTTGATATTTTTCTATTGACGTTATTCTGTAAATTAGTCTCAAGGCGAAGAAAAAAAATTATTAATGATATATTTTTTAACTCAATGCCGTCATTAGTAATCTTCATGACACAAGAACTTTCCTTGGTGTTTTCGCCTGGCATGGTACATGGGACAGCAGGATTTGATATACAGGGGTGTTTAATTAGTATATTTAGCAACACAACAGCAACAGGAAGTAATAATAATAATAATAATAATAATAATAACAATAATAATATTATTATTATAAGTTTCCTGTCCCCAAACTACTAGTAGCTACCGTTAGGTTTCGGGAAGTGACCAAGTTACTTACAAAGAGAAATACAGAAGCTTTTATTAACTTTTTTTTAAAAAAACTCGATTCTTATTTAAGCATAACACCAATTGACAGTTTGATACTCTATTGCAACAGGCATATAAAAGTTGTAACGATATACATCAAGCCCGGAAACATATAAACAATAATAACAAATATATAATTAAAACACCATGGGTAAAAGAAATACCGTGAATCATCTAGAAAAATAACGGAAAACAATACAAACAAAAGCAAAACGAAACTAAAAAAAATTCTATGAAATCTATTTGCCTAGCCAGCAAGTCAGGATTTCGCCAGTCCTTGTCCTTTCTACCACATATATATACTAACTGATGTGTATTGGAGACTAATAAATTTTCCAATCATATCTAAAAAGGATTTGTTATCCTTATTAATTCCACAAATGGAACTTATACTTAGATTAATAAATCATACATTATAATTTTTGTTTAAATCTAAGCACAAATGTTTACATTTTTCTGCTTTCAATTTTCCGATCTGCATCTCCGTCTGACATCCCCACAATGAGCTGCTGTATCGTATCAACCTGAGCCTTCACGAGAAGATAGTGGAGGAAGATGTTATTGCTCTCCTCACCAGTCGTTGTTAGCCTTGTTTTTTGTCTCATGGCATCACAAGTGGGCATTTTTCAATGCCTCAAATAGGTGGCAGGCAGCATGCATTTTACTTCACTAAATATCTCCTGGAAGAATGCCGTACAATATACTAGTTAGGCATGTCGCACTTCCAACTTACATTAACAGCATATCACAGCAAATTTGTATATGTACCGCCTACGTTTTTCCCAGTAAATTTTGTTATCATAACGTCTAAACCATAGATCAGGAGTTGTACAAGTTAGATATTAATTAAGACAACATCTGGACAAAAGGATGACGATAGTTAGGTTCAATAATTCAAACGAAGCCGCGGCAAGACTTAGCAACGGATAAATGGAATTGAAAACGAAAGTCTTGAGGAAATGATATACCTATCGACGAGAGAAAATGTCTGATGATAATAACTTCTATAGTGAAGTAAAACCGACAGTGTTTCACACCTTCAGTCGATGGTAAAATATTACCGTTCACTCAAATAACGTGAAGTCAAACTCTTTTGATTCAGGAGGCCTGTCTCCTAGTGACAAAATTTTGTATGCCATATTTTCCCTCAGTGTCTCAATCAAACACCTCTGGTGAGTAGTGGGTCCAACATTGAAACAACCAGAGGAACCACCAAACAGGCCAACTAATAAATAAAGGGCAGCTGGGGCATCTGAGGGTTCAATTTTGTCTACGGGGAAGAGAAGCAAGCCGTGAGGCAGGTTCAACCACCCTATACGACCACGGATTATGGAAAGAATCTGTCATCAATGAGAACAGATACTACATCTATTTCTTGTCAGAAGTCGGAGTAGTTTCTCGCTCGCCTCGCTCATTTTCACTTTTGCTAACAAGTAGTTGGCTTTTTTCTTTTGCTGCATGTTTTACAAATAATCTTATCCGTAGGCCTCTATCATGGAGGGCCGCTTCACAAACCACCGTTTAAATAAGGAGAGTAAAAAAGCCCGGTCGAGCCGGCCCGTGAATTTGTATCTCTCTCTTTAAACACCACTATGATTTTGTGTGCAGCAACTTACCCCACTGAGTACCCTCTGCCCCTAGAGCTTATAAAAATACCATATGTTAAATTAGTTCAACCAGCAGCCTATGCCACCTAGACGAGGTTGAATGCTTAAGGCTTCATTTGGACTCTTAAATACAAAACGATACCCTTGTCTCTTTTTATTTCTTCTTTTCTATTTTTTCACTTCGCACAAGATGAGTGCCACTACTAAGTGTGAAATTACTTTATTCAACATTTTTCTATTTCCCCTTTCTTTTCCTTTCTTTGTTTCTGCTACACCTCGTATACCGGGAACCTCATTCTTTGGCCTCAATCATGGAGGACCGCTTCACAGACCAGCATACGGCGGAGAAACAAAGTCGAGGCGACAAGTGTATTTGGACCTCTCTCTTCCAAGACCATTAGGTCTTACTTATATACCCCACTGAGTCACCTCCTCTCCTTAGGCTTAGAAATACAGGCAGAAGGTTTCGGCAATGTAGAAAACAAACTAAACAAATAGAAAACATGTCATCACCAGGGATGGAACCCGTGACCCACGCTTTTTCGGCGTGTGCTCTACCGACTTAGCTAGGTGACCTCTGATGTTAACATTTTCTATTTCTCTAGATGAAAGTTTTGTCAATACTGTAAACTTTGGTTTCATGTTATCACTACAAAGATTAAAAAACCACAGCTAACAGTTGGTCATTGTATACAACTTCACCATACTAATGGGTACCACTGTAAATCAGCACCACTCATTTACAGCAGGTAACAGTAAGCTTTCCTAATGAATCTATTGTGCCTAGAGTTGAAATAAATAAATTGCCAGGCAGGAGTCAATCCTTGCTCTGTGAGGGCAGTCATAATCCTTATTCTTCAGGACCATTAATATCTTTGGAAATTCAAGTGTACATTAATCTGCTATAGAAAAACAATCCCTTGTGCACAGTAGTGCATCTTTCAGTCGTCTTTAGGCCCGTAAAGCCAATGGGACTTATCATCAGTGAAGAATTTAACGCCTCCTTGGTTGCATTATGCTGAAAGGATCAAATTTGAGTGGACCAGGGGCTGTCTTCTTGAATTGCTTAAGCTTGCAAATGAGAATGCCTTCCACGTACAGAAGATTGAATTGAATAGGTCTGAAGGTATTATAGATTTTAGTACAGTAGGTTTAATTCCGTTAAGTTTAGAGTACTACTTGAGGCAGTGAATAATAACTTAGAGGTTAGGATGTGCAAGTATGAAAAGAGATTAATGTGAAGTGCTCGTAACAGTTGCACTATAACAGGTCATAAGTTATCCCTCTTGGACACATTAGTATAATGTAGACCACTGTTTTGTTAACAGGCAGCAAGGGGCACCCTCAGGGGGTATTTGAGATTTTGAGGGGGTATAATTGAAACAAGGGTTAGCAGGGGTCTCCACGATAAACCCAGGAGGTAAGTGTTTTTCGTCAAAAAAAGTAGTTGATGCAAAATTTATTGACAAACTTCCTGATTTCACAAAGTTAAAGGCATTTCTGTTGTCCTGAGTCAAGATACTGAAAACAAGATGGGAAAAACGTTGTTTTGTCTTTTCTCCCACGCTGCTCTCATTAGTGTTTAATATCCTGGTAACCAAATTAGGTCTCTTTATTAATAGTTTGGTATTGCAGTCTATCGATTGAGAGGGAAAATCCCTATTTTTATGCATCCAGAGAAGAGGTTGAAAAACCCTGGTGTACAAAACGCTACTCTGCTTGCCTATGTTGTGACTTAAGGAATAGTAATGCCACACATTTCAGTAGTCAGACACGAGTCAATTACTTGAATAACATTTTTCATCAATTGCTATCAATTAATTGCTATTAATCGGGTCAACTTGGAAAGAATGTAACAGAAAGGTGTCAACTTCAAAGTTAGTGCGGTTTACAAAAGTACTGAGGGACTCAAGCCAACATGATATCTTGGTACAAGTATTATAGTGATGATGCTATTTGCAGACGTAGGAATAAAACCAACAGGGGAGTGTGTATAAAGAAATTGATGGGATGGGATTCGCTTTGAAGTAGCAATAAAACAAAAAACTACATAATTTATGTATATCAAGATCACCCATAATGTGAGACCTACGGCTCGGAATATGAAATAATGTTTACTTCAAAAACCACTTTTAATGTCAATCAACGGTACAAATTTTAGCCATAGTTAATGTAACGGTCTGTTAATACTGGCTATGTATGAACTTGGTTGTGGCAGTCTTTCAATCCAAGAGCTCTGATGAACAGCGTGCTCAGTGTTGACACTTTCCTGATGAAACAGTACAACAAACATTCTAAGTAGCAAAAAATGGGTATGGATCCAAAAGGAACGCCCTATAATTTGTACTCCCAGGTGAAGACGCAAGCCACGAGGTACGCTTAATCTTCATTAGGGAAGCATAAGAACGATCGTGGGGAGAATCTGCAATCGACACGAATATATGCTACGCCCGATACTTTCCAGAACACTGTGAAGAGACCTTGGCTATTTGCCATGATTGATTATGAAAGTGATGACTGAAATTCGTTGGTACCTCTCATTTAATTTAAAGGCATTTAGTAAACCAGGCATTTTGTGTAATGACTGAAGTGTCTGGGTATTATTGGTCTTGAGGTACATGAAATAAGCATAAGGTTTGAAAATAACTTCGAAAAATCTCCGAAATATTTAACGAAAATAAAATGAAGATTGCTGAAGACTGCCAAGGACCGCGCTAGATGCTCTATTTTGGAGTTTTTGATCTGCTCTCTCTTTCCGTTTGTCCTTAAAGCTTCCCCCAAATTAACTGCCTAACGTTCTCTTACTTAGCGGGTTCCTCGTGGTAGCTTTTGTGGTAGCGATAGTAATAGTAGCATTCATTATTGTTATTATTATTATTATTATGGTGATGATGACGATGATGATGATGATAATGATGATGACAATGATCATGATTATCATTATCAATTGCCGTGCAGTATTTCTGCACCTAACCTTCACTCCGATATTAAAGTTACCATATCGTATGTACTTGAGCGGTTGGTTTTGAAACTGATTTGTAAAAAAACTATGATTGGAAAAGTATTAGATATCAACAGTTATTTGAAGATTAACAAAATTTCTTACGCTAAGTATGAGTATGGTTAGCGAAATGGCAAGGGGCAGTCAATGCTTTCTGATATTGCTTTTAAGACCTTAATGCTGATGAAGGTATTTTCCTTTATTTTAGATTTTATCTTGCGCAATGACAAACAATTGCTTTTTTAGTAAAAGAAATAAAGATCGATCAACTCTCCAGATTTTAAACGTGTTAGTTGAAATGGAAAACGTTCACCGTAGGCTACTATGTAACCACGATGCCTGGAAAGTGACGTTGACAGTAGTACTGCTAGTAACAGCAGCTGTACTATCTTCATTCGGCTAGCTTTGTACTAAGCAGCGAACTGAAATGCTGTTCAACTATTTGTTGCAGGTAGAATTTAGGATTGAGAATGATATTTTGGATACCGTGTGTTTTATGTCCTAGGGTCCTACAACATTAGACAGACATTTTCAGTTTGGCAAAGATCATCAAGGAAGAAAAATGTTTTACAGATATTGCAGTACATGTAGTAAAATAGCAGCTCTTTACAGCTGTTATCCATGGTTTTCTGTGCACTTTTTTGTTTTGTTTGCCAATTCTGCCTTATTTTGATAACTGCTGTAGGTATACCAAGGTCCTTAATTAAAACATAACGACTTTATCTGCGTCATTCATTAAAGGATTACAGGAAATTACGTCGATGAGCGAAGACACACTTTCAGCAAGCAAGAGATTCTCTTTTCAGTACTTCATGGGCAGCTTCTGATGTAAAGGGGCCAAAGTAATGACTTAGTCGTGGTCGGTAGGGACGTTGACGGACGCGCTGCTGGAATAGGCTAATTTGATCAATTTGAGACTTTATTCATTAGGCTTCTAACGCTATATGTATAGGATAATTGTGCCCTCTTGAAACTATAAAGAGTATGTAAGCTGCTTTAAGTGGCCTGCATTTTCCTACTGGCTGCTCAATTTGGGATATTTAGGTGCACGCTAGGAGGTCATGCCTCGCTCTGTTAGCTTATTTGAAGATATACAATCGAAATGGGTCTTTATGTCTTGACCTTAAACCCTACTTTGAATTATACCAATACTTTATTCCTCTAATGATGATGATTAGGCTTTGCACAAGAGTTTGGGCCTAGGTCCTGTCCAATTGAAATGTTCAATGCTATTGGCTGGGGCACTTAATTGAATCTTTAGCACGTATTTTAACCCAAAACACTGGTGTCCAAGTTTATGTGTGGCAGTGAATGCAGTCCGTCCTGCTTTAGACGATAAAACTAAATTGTCAATTTCGTTCACGGAAAGTATTGAATCAGATTTAATCATATTTAAAAAAGTATCAATGTATTCTTGGTTGGTGTATTAACCGAAACTTAAGCACATCTTCTAATCAGAAATTCTGGTGTCCAGGCTTAGGATAGCGTCTGTGTTTGCAATACAGTTACTTTAGAGAGCTTACACACCGAAGTGGTGCGTCGCAAAGGCCACGTCGCAAATGCCACGTCGCAAATGCCAGGTGAAACGGTCATTTCAGACTGAAGTGGCAAATGCCACGTCGCATGTTTGAAAAATAACTGCTCAGTAGAAGATGTATTCCTCTGACGAAGACAATGTTTTTGCTCTTATTGGTCTGATAGTTGATGCGAGACATCGTAAAAGGAGACGACGGTTACTCCTCATATCAAACAGGGAATGTTGATTTGCACAGCAGTTTTATAGTCTAAAGGGGTCTTAAACTACACCCAAAATATATCCTTCGTGGTTTATTGGCCATTGTAAAGCCTTACTTAGGCCTACAGAGGTAGGATACTAATACCGCGGATGCAAGAGAGCTAAAGAACGACCAGTACTCTTTCTAAGGTAATACGTTGTTATACTACATAGATTCTTAAATTAGAAACTATGTATCAGAAGTCTGCTCAGAAGTCGCTATGTCATTGCATCATTTGGCACTTGTTTATTGTAAAGAGTGGCTGAGACCATTTGAACGTCGAGTGATATTTCGTGAGCATACCTAAATTAAATTGAAAATAGATATTCAAAGAGTAAATTACCTAATATAATCTATTGAAACAGAAACTGCAATTCATAAAATGAATGTTTTTGGAAAAAAGCAGACTAGAGAGAACTTAAGCCTGAGTCGATAACGTACGGCCTAACCAAACAGACTGGACTTGTCCATGGTTCCATGAAAGTGTTGACAGTTGAGTACCTT
>JAAAKM020000419.1:0-25299 GCA_010016025.2 Alatinidae sp. Z8VKAUB7J3 | reverse complement strand
CCTATTCCAGTTACATTCAGTTGTGGTATTAATTGCAAGGTTGTTCTCTGAAATAAGGGAAATATGGGATATAAGTTTTTTGTTGGAGATATTACTGCAAGAGGTAACCTTACTTGATGTAATACATGATTGTAAATTTAGGAAACACAACTATGATAGTTTAGTCTAACCAACAAGAGATTGAACACTGATGCTTACATAGTGAAGAAATAACTTTTCAGGAACATTCTCTTCAGCTGAACATTGTATTACCTGTTGACAAAGTTCCATCATCCTCAATCCACATAAAACCAGTAATAATAGTTTAGTTTATACATTCTGGTAGCAGGAAAAATCTGTCCAGCTATCTATTGTCTGGCATGATAACAAATATCTCTGCTACTTATCCATAAAGCAATAATTAAACAATTGATCTCAGAGCTTAAATAAAAATGATGTGTTACTTCCTCTCATTTCTTAGAATGAAAACTTTTAAATGCCCACAATCCTGCTATTACTACACATAAATGTAAACTACTGACTGGTTAATTTAGGTTAATTTTGCTGACAACCCGTTATTAAAGCAATTGACACAGCATTGCTTAAATGCTTGTGAAACAAAAGCAACAGTCATGTAAAAGGCAGATGTGCAGTTCACGAGTACATCACATTGACCTATTGCCCGAAAAATAATATATGACAAGGTACTCATACCCATTCTAAGAGTGTTTCCATTAATGGTATCATAATCATATATAAACTGAAGAGACAGTCTCAACCAAAGGATAGGTAACAGTATATAATACTACTGTCCTGTCACATTTTCTGAAAAGTCACATTAACACCACCCTAAAACTTTCCAGAGGTATCAGTTTGACTTCCTTGCTAGAATGCCTTTTATTCAATTGTAATTCTATATCATATACAATTGAATAGGATACTATAAGGTTGGTACCTACTTGAAACCTCCAGCAAACAGGTTTGTCCCCATTTGTTCCACAAGCCAATATTCTATCACTAGGGTCAAACATGAGTACTTTGAAGAAGTTCTGGCACAAATGCTATATATAAATAGAGAAATAGCATACAGCACTTTATCACCAAACTACTACACACACACAGTAGCTAAATAAAACAGGTCAAGCTGCCTTACCAAGCTGAGGCAAAATTGTTAAGTAAAGGGGTAGGAAAATGCAGTGAGAAAAGCAGAACTCATGCTGCAGAAGTTGTCAGATCTCCAATGACAAAAATGGCTGAAGTATGAAATTCTGTACCTGTATTGATGTTTCATTTTAGCATGAATTGTCTAGTATACTGTGAAATTCTCTTAAATAACAATGATGACTGAAAAAGTCATGGCATGAAAGGGAAGGGTGCTAAAGGAAAGGAAAGACAAGACAAAGGCGTATATCTAAAGAGAACAGGCAAGCATTTCAACATAGCTCTTCTAGATGCAACAAACAGCATGTAGTTTCTATGACTATGAAGTATGAATATATAATGATGTTTATACCCATTGAATATGGTTCTCTTACTCAAAGCGGAAAAGGTGAAAATCTAAAGGTTTCATTTACATATGTGTAGATCATCATGGCTAGTATTTATAAAGTATAATATATATGTAAACAAATATTCTATGTTGTTAGACGCACCTTTTCTAATCTTTGAATACAATTTCTATATGCTGACTTTTCTGTTGGCAAAAACACCATCTGCAAAAAATATATATAAAATGGTACCCATCAAGCAAATACATACATGACTTTGAATGCTGATAACAAGCTTACAAGCCAAATGCATTAAATGCCTTCAGAAATAGTGATATTCTACTTTTGAGATCATGATCTTGTGGGCAAATCCACAAAACAGGACACTGTCATCAACAAAGATCTCTTTTGCTAATCCCCAAAGTGGCCTAATTCTATCCACTTATCTGAACTAATTAAATTATGGTAATTTAATTATCTTTTTGTAAATCGTTCATCGTAACACAGGATGTAAAATCTTCATATAAAGTGGCTCCAAAACAGACAATTTTACCTTGTGGAATTGCAAGTATATAAGTGTGCACCAGAGTTTAATATTAACCGCAAAGCTGAAATCATTGGGATCCAAGTCACTACAAAAATTATTGAAATATGCAGCAGTAAATTTACTCCAAATATTTGTGGGCAAAAAGTAATATCTGTCATTTAATATCTGTCACACAGATTCTGCAACAAATCAAATTATGCCTACTGGGAGGCATTTCCACGTGGTCATTTTATATCAGCAGAATATAAATGCAGGACTAGTACCTCCATGATCCCATAACAATCGTTGGTTTGTAAAATTGTGTGATTCGGAGAATTTTGAAGTGAACTTTGCCTTACTTCATTCCTGTAAGTAATATCTATCACACATTTAATTACTGTTCTGGTGAAATACTCAATTCCATTTCTCTCCCATCATGGAGGCAAGGATCTAAACTAGTTTCTAAGTTGGAAATTGGATTAGTTTTAAATGATCATTTTCCCTTAGAAATATAACACCTGTCACTGTGGAATCACCACTGCAGTTGTTTGTTGCATAAACAATGTACAGAAATGCTGAAGAACAATGGCGGAAAGTCCATACAAAATAACACAACTACAATTTTATCATAGCACAATTGAGTTGTCATACACATGAAATATCTACACAGACACTGACATTCTAATTACTCTACCATCAACTGACAAGTTTGAATACAAAATTGAACAAGCTCCCCCACACACCTCAAATATTAGGGCCTAGATCTCCATTTGGCCCGTGTTTGACCAATCTATGTACATTCAAACTTGTAACTTAGCATTTAAAATCTTATACTGTTACACATGGAATAAAATATCATTGCAAATACCTAATTTGAAGAGTTTCCTGTGAGTACCTGATCACTGTGTTTGAAGGTAATGCTCAATAATATCCATGTAGATATTGAGATATAAAACTCATTACAAGTGTTTAATAAGTGCTCTCCTTGTCTTCCTATTTAACATCTACTTACTATATATATACACTGGCACTCGCTAATACTTCACCAAAACACCAAATACTTCACCAAAACACCAAATACTTCACCAAAACACCAAATAAAACCTATGACACTAGACTGTTAGTTATGAAAAAATGTAACAAATGCAATACATACATGAAGAACTTTTAATGTATCCAAATCCAGTTGAATTATATAATTCCTGCAATATACAACAATTTACATTCCTTATTGTTTACATCAACATCAATACTACAGGTACTTTAGCAGCATGGTACACAAACAAATTATTTTGGTTCAATCCAATTCACAAGTTCACACAATAGTTGTGTACATTTTTGAATATGATTCCGAGGGCTATCTTCAACTTTTGTAATCTCAATTGCCACTAAGGACAAATATTTACAATCAACTTTACCACTCTACTCAGATGAGGATAAATACAACACAATCAATCACCCATTGCTTAAAATACTGATTCAGATGTTGCTCCTCCGTATATTTCCCCATGCTATTTGTGTTTTCTTATTGTTAAGTCTGAACAACTAAATCTGCTTTACATGTCAACTGTATGCAGAGATCAAAATTTAGGAGGGGGCTAAGTTAAGCTTTGGGTAACCAGCAGCTTTGTATGAAGATGTATATTGGGGGTGCTGCTGCACAGGCTCATTTCTTTTGTTCTCTTTGTGCAAAACAGTTTCATTTGTAAATATGTATGTATCATGTTAATGCTAACTTCATAACATTATCTGCTTTAAGTGTTATCACATTACATTACAAGAACCATGTTTGAAGCATATACCCGCAACTACGCCTATTTTAAAGTCCATGACAGACCCATCAATGTTAAATGGAAACTCTGCAAGATGAGGGTGAATTACAAAAATTCTGCAAGACAGGCTAAGGAAGACATCCTAGATAAAACTGGATCATTAAAAATCTGCTGAATGAGAAAGAAAAAACAATTGGTTTGTACTTACACCGGTGCTATGGTTAGTCGTTTATTTTTCTCATCAATCAACATATTCCTAATATTTTCCACTTTCCCTTGCAGGTCTGAGGACACACCTGGAAACATAACTACACCATGACCTAAAAGACAACCAAAAAAGATCCTTCAATCAGGGGCTATGGACGGCATCTTAGATGGGAAAGGCAAAAATGTTTGGAGGCAGTTATAGTCAACTATGTTTAGCCTTCCTTTAGCAAAAAACTTCTTTAATACATGGTGCTCTTCTATTTCATGAGGATCTAATATGTTTTCTATTGCTTCACTCCCTACTAGCAACTTATGATGTTTATAACTCACATTGTACAAATACATTGTCTTAACATTTATTGGGAAACCTATATCTCCTAGAGCCATCCCTATCTGCATCCCATGACAATATGGATTACTGTGAATACATAACAACATATATATTGTCAAAGACTTAAATGATATCACTATCCTGGTTACACACTAATTGACAACAGAAGATTTTGGAGCAGCTGTGGAGCAGAGGGACAACACATTTCCTGATAACTTGGTTCAGTGTTTCTCAACCAGGGTTTAGGGACCCCCACAGGGAATTTAATATTTCTATGGAGGTAAATTTGAGGTACCAGGTACTAGGGGGTCTAAAGTATAATAAGTGGGTGAGTGAGATTTTCTAGTTAAATGCTTGGGTGTAGGCAAAATTTGCTGATGAACTTATCACTTCATAAAGTTAATAGTATTCCAATAGTTTTTTGCATCAAATCACCAAAACAAAACATCAACAACAAAATATGTTGCCTCTGCTTTTCTTCCACACAGCTAACTTTTTACACCTTGTAAAGCAGCATTTATTGTGCAGTCTACATGAGTTAGCAATCCCTGATTGTACTCCTTTGGATCCATGGGATAGTTTCAAGTATTGGTAGCACGAAGGGGGTAATACACTGTCAAAGGTTGAATAACGCTGCTCTAGTTGACCATAACATTAACTTGAACTTCCATCAACTCTTATCAGATATATACTTGAAGAATATTTTTAAAATAGGAGAAGGTGGGAATGGTAGCCATATGAAAAGCAGCAGGCAGAAACCATGAAGGTAGATAGCAAAATTATATGAAATCTTGAATATGAGTGTGGTTAAAATGCAAGCAGACAAAACACCTCAAGAGAAAGATATTATCAGTCTACTTATCAGCATAGGGAGTTTAGTTTATTCATAATACAGATATAAAACAGATACAGACTTAATGATTTAAAACCAAATAACGGTAAAAAGATCATTAGCAATAGATTAATATGAAATGTAATATGCAGAGGGCAAACTAAGCTATGTCCCGAATTAGATATATAGATAAAGGAATACATTTGACCCAGTTAATACAGGGTAACCCGTGAAACAGAGCCTTTGTAAACTTCCTCAAAATTGCTTTCAGTACTTGCAACTTTAACTGGGATAAGCAAGCAGTATTCCTTTTACCAACAGAGTTGAAAAAGCACATTTGCAACAGAAGTGTCTCCTGAACCATCCACGAAAATCTTTTCCTGAGTGGGATATTTCATGCAGAGGAATTGACATTTTGAAGATGAATGCTTTCCATCTCTTACACCTCTGAAATGCACCACCACATTCATATAAATAATATGTGGTGCACAAATTAGACAAGGAAAGGACAGGAAAGAACAACAACCAGAAGAAGAAACAGATACAGAAAAAAAAAACAAATAAGAAGGGCACAGACTTTTCATTAACAACCATAAGAGACATGTTTGTGTCAAATGTGAAGCTACTAAATGAGCCACATCTTCTTTAACGAGAAATGTAACACAACAGCTATTAAATCTGGTTAGTTTTATAAAATTCCTTTAATGATGAAATATGGATTGAGCCCTCTAGGCTGTTTGGCCCAAATGGTTCCTGGCTTGTATAATATTGCTGTTAACATTCCAAATTTTACAAGAAACCTACAAATATATAAAAGAATATTTACACTGTTACATCCTGCTACCTGTTTGTAGGCTTCCTGTAAATTTTAATTTGTTTCTCTCTATAAGTCTGTTAATCTCTAGAAGTCACTTTAGAGCTGAAATTTGTAGACCTCGAAACAGTTAACAAAAACTGGCTACGACAATTATACTTTTACTTTATTCAGATCAGTGCATCAAAAATAGTCTAGGCTAGAAATATTGATTACATTAATAAAGAAGATATCCAGTATTTCTCTCCATGATATGTTGTTTCCATCCATTTTAGTATATTCATATCCAGATGTAAAAATCCAATGCAATGAACACTTTCAACAACAAAAACTAAACTAGCTGAACATTCCAGCTGGTAACCATTCAATAATCTATATGTTGTAATGTACTTACTGTCTGCTCCTACACAAAACTCTGATAATCCTATGCATATACTTGTAAACAATAGAAGATTCAAATGACGGGATCCTATATAGCTGTCTTTCTTCTTCATCTTTTCCAATTCAAATGGTTTAAGCATAATTTGTTCCATTTATCTCATTCTTTCTGTATGTTTTATCTTCTAGAATAAAAAAACATGGCAGAAACAACGACAATCAGCAATTGGAGTCAACAGTATGTAGCCATGTAATGACAATGCCGCAAAGCCTCTTAATAAACAACTCATTTCACTGTTAAAAATGAATTGCCATACATAAAGAATCTACTCTCCTTAAAAGAAAAGTGTTGTAACAGTGTTGTAACACTGAAGATGGTCTGAGTAGAGGCTACAGCTTTGTAAGGTCAATCAGTGTGTGTTTGGATGATGCGGTTAAAATAACAGATTAAAGCCTCTCTTATAGCACCTGCTTTGTCTGCTGGCCCACATATTTTTACAAATATAAGTAATAATAACTTAAAAGTGAATGAGCTTGTGAACTTAAGTCAAATCCAACATCTTTTACTGTATACTTTGACCAAAACAGAGTTTTATAACTGTCTGTGTACATTGTGAATCTATAGAGCACAGCAAGCTGACCGTGACTTACAGTAAATAACCCCTTAACATAAATGACTTTGTAAGATAATATCAAGATTAAAATGCTTTTATATTTTAAGATATCTCTCTCTCGGTGGGTGCAACACAATGTAAAGACAGAGAGCCATCTTCTAGAGTCAAGGGCAAGTGAACAATAAACAACAATGGTGCTGCATGGGTGGTATCCATTTTCACAAACTTAAAGGGAGTTTCCCCAAACAGCCCTCAACAAAACAACATCCATCTTACAAAGTGTCCACAGTGTACAGAGGGTGAATAGATACATTTAGTCCAAACTAAAGAAGTGGGTAAAATTCTTTGAAGAAATCAACTGTAAGATATGGGCTATCCAACAATTATGACTGACAAGACAAGTTAGCATCAACTCCCTCATTTGAACATGCTTAACACTGAAATGCTTTGAACAAACAAATTCTGTTAAGTGGATTATTCTAAACAAATGCAAAAGGCCAATAGAAGAGCAGAGATTTAGAGCATATATATTCATAACCATCTCCTGTCTAAAGTAACTATTCCTGTGATTTATCCCAAACTAAATACACATCCAATTAAGGGCAGGTCACCTGACCTAGCTTGAAACTCTTTAGTACTTCCTATTTCTCTCTCTCTATATTTAAACAGAATTATATACACATTTTCGATAAAATAAAAATGAATTCTGGCAGCTGCTAATCCTTACCAACTATACTCAAGTTATACAAAGACAATTCCCAATTAAAGTATCAAAATTAGTTAATTATAATGCTTCTGATTCGTACTGAAAACCTCTCCATTGCCCTTCACCCTCAAATATGCACATAATATTAACGAACAAATGCTGTAACAGTACTGTATAATTCTGTGGATAGCATATAAATTGAGAGGGAAAAGATATCAACTGATGAAGGTATATTATATACAGAGAAACTACACTCCTGCAGTGCATTAAAATTGGCATTAGGATCGTAGCATGATTAACAGCAAATAATATCTACAACAAATATGTCCACATCTATTTGTATGTATAAAAATATGAGGTTTGTATCTAAGAGGATTAGAGAACCTAACCAATCTTTCCCAAAGAGCTCTTGCCAAGTACAACCACATAAATTGAAATCTGATCACTCTGTGAGTTACAGATGACTGCTCTCACCACAAAACAGCAATAAATAGTGATTCACTGCCACATCCTCTTATAGTCAATGAAAAAATTTGCATAAAATTCAACAACCCAAAGAAGAAAGACTGCTGAATGAGGAGTTGTGAGAAAGTTAATATCAACTACAAAAATCAAAATTCATCATCTTCACAGCAATGTTTGTTGCTCTGTTGCATAATAACTGAAAAGGGTTTGCAGATACAGACAAGGTCACAGAGACCTAAGTTATGTCTGTGCAACATGCAAGAATTTAATCAGTGAAAATAGATCAAGAGTATCTCTAGACTAACTTTGTTTTGTTGTGGTTTCACTACTGTTTTTGGGTGTTTATGCAGGCAATGCAATACAACTAAAAGTGCCATAAACAAACTGAAGAACTACCACAACCAAATAAAGTTTCTCACAGAAATCTACGGCATGTTATTGGCACTTTTTTAAAGTATATTTTTCAGTTTCAACTGAAAACTTTAAACTTTACTGATAATTTATCATAATATATGCAATGGATAATGTCATTGCTATTGTCCAGAACTGTAACGAAAGTGCTTGTTTGATTTTAAGATCGATTAAGAATGAATTTTCACATTTTGAGTGAGCAGAAAACATGGCTCTGCTGTGGCACTAGTTGCAGGGTTTAAATTAATCCTATTATGGGTGGGACTTTGTAACCTATAAGGGGCAAAACAGCCCCCTCCCCCCAAAAATAATTGTGAAACATCTGTTGTTATTAAAGTCCATATTCACTGTTAAAAGCTTTGCTTGGTCTCCATATACCGGTATATGTAACATACATTTGCTTATGCCACCAAATCACTTGAAAGTACAATGTAGGGGCAGATACTAAAGATGAATACTTGACCAAAATTTTCCTTCATATTGTTGATGAACATCGCAGGTGTATACAGTTTTCAAAAGGTTAGGATATTTGGCAATGGAAATATTCAGCAAAAAAGAGTATGGTGGGAAACTCCATTTATAACAGTTTTTACTGCACAAAAAAATTGCAAATCACCATCCACAAAGTTATGAGTACGAATTTTCAAGTAGTATAACTATTTATACCATAATTTAAAAGTGTTTGAAATGGTTTTGTAGGCTTAAACTTTTTGTTCTGACGTTTTGGAAAATAGATATTAAATTTTCTCTGTTCCTAACGATTTACTTACTTTTATTTTTCAGTACTCGAACCACACCCACCCAACACCATAGTGTGCAGAGGGGTATGAACCCACATATCAAAAAATCAACCCCTATCTACCATTGCAACCCAATCAAACAATTTCTGACCCCAAAAATGTACACAATCACCTCCGTCATGAAAGTCAATGAGTTCTCCCCCTGTTGGAACGGCGGATGTTTCTGAAGCAATTATTCGATCATCCGGATAAATCGATTTTCCTGACGATTTTCTAACTGTCAGGATTTGGCCGTCCATACAAAGATTTTTTAAAAAAGGAGTTATCGTTTACTGTGCAATATATATACCTCAATACCAACTATGGAATGTTCTTAATATTAGTGCAACTTAAGCCTACTTCGTTCTTAAGATGTTCTTAACTTTTACTATTTTCAAGCGTTGCGTTCTTATAAACTATGCTCTTACAAAAAAAAATAGGTGTATAACCCCCCCCCCCCAAAAAAATAAATTAAATAAACACAACACGCGTCACTGGTTTTGAAAAATCGCTTTAATTAAAGGAAATTAGAGATGCTACATTGGAATTTTTGTTTTAAGTTGTTCATGAAAGTGAATATGGCATCACGATTATCAGTTATATTAATATTAGATCTATTTAATTATTTCTTTGTTTCTCTAACTGCTTCCTTGTTCTCCGTTAAAGCCTTGATAACATTTTCCCCTGCAAGATTTCAACCTTTTCAGTCTTGACAACATGACAACACAACCAATAGGTTCAGCTTAAAAACATAACAGGTAACAGAGCACAGGCTGGGGAACACCGAGTTCTTCAGCTTAAAATCCATTTATCTTCGAAGACTCTCAAACTGTGTCGCTGTATTGAACTGTGCCCCACTCCAAATTCTCAGAAAGGTTTTAATCCCACCACGAATTTCGCTATCTCAACACGAACCAGTTACTATTAAGCCGACCCAAACTTTACAGCTGCCAGCTGTGATTTTTACGGAGTGGTTTTTCAGTCGCGCATTATATGCCATGTGTTCGTCGGTACAACGATGGATTAACTTGGGCAAGCATTTGAAAAGAATTGCGTGATAGGAAACCTCTCTCATATTAGTCGCCCTTGACTGCTTTTCAAAGATCGACATGACTACTAGAACGAGCAACAACGGAAAAACATTGTAACTGGAACTATGCAGCAGCACGCTTACTCTGTGCTGAGATACTGATTGTTTTGAAGGTGATAAAATTCTCAAACAAAGTTCTACGATCGACAAAGGACACCCCTGTGACAATCGTGATCGGCCAAAAGTAACTGGGGCAAGGGTAGGGGGTTCATTCTGGGCCTTGCCGCCGAGATCAGTGCTTTGTAACTGCTCGTTTTTTACACCCATGGTCAACATAAAGCGGTCCCTCAAGACGAGGGACAGGCAAACCTTTTAATATGGGGGCCAAATTTCCAATATCGATTTTATGAGGTAGGGCCAAAATGGACTCAAATTTACTCTCTGTATCCTTGTTAGACAGGCCGGGTCGAAACGGACCGAATCAATGCAAAAGAAGATTTAACTAAACAGCCATAGCATCGCCTACAATAATTTACATTTGAGAATAAGGGAAAATTTTGTAGGTGAGGTCAAAAGTATGTTAGTTTGCTTCCTAGTTATATTGCCGGCGAGCTTCTGCAACATCTGACAGGAAATGATGCGTTATTCTGCCTTCGTATGCTTCGTTCCTGGCATTTGAAAGAATATAATGTTTACGCCTTCCTGTCTTCCCATAAACTAAATTAATAAATTCATATTGTACACTGACATATACTGCATTGTATCTTTAGTCAAACAAGAGTACATGTGACGCCACATCCCCTCCCAATTACGAAAGGTATGCAGTCAAAACTCTTAACGTTCCCCAACCCAACCAGTGACAACTTTGAGAGGCATACGAATATATCCTATATTTTTTCTGTATATATCTACGACGAATCTCGTTAAAGAGTTTTACCTTTATTGACAGGTGACCTTTCGAAAAGTAGAGACTTCGGAATAATACGTCGGTTTCATGTCAAAATATGCTACAGCTTCTATTCAAATTTTTACTATTAGAAAGAAAGAGCATCTGCCCCTCCATCAATTGGTACAATATTTTATTTACTGCATTCAAAACTTCTGAAGGTCTTCAATTTAAGTAATAAATGATGTACAAACTCTTAAGTGCAAGCAAGGGGTGTCAGAAGGCAATGAAGGCAAACTTAAGATTGTCCACTCTTCCCCTAAGATCGGGGACGACCACAAGGGGTGTCAAAGTAGGTACTTACTCCCGAGAAACGCCGGGAAACATCAACTGGTTTATTTTGATAATTGATGAAATTGGTAAAATCAGGCTCAATTTATCACTCACAACAACAATCAAGACAACAACTGTCACAGTTACTAGCAAAGGCTACTCCTTCAAGCAGACGTATATCAGTCACTTATCTTCGCTTGCACATAAACCATACAATTACGACAGGCTTGAACTAACAGTTTGTGAAAACTGTCTTGAGAGATGGAGCCTTTTTTGATCTGATATTTTTCTATTTTAACAAAACACATAGGCTATTCCGCAAAAATATCAAGGGTCAGTTTCCCTACATTTTCAAGGTGAGGAAAGAATAAGGCTCTCCATCGAATAGGGGCAGCGATGGTCCAGAAGGTCCTAGGATCGAGTTTTGATTTTCCCTACTCATTTAATTACAGTGTTTTGTACATAGTCTATTTTAAGGTGACCTCCACATTTAAGAACAATTAAAGAATTCAGTCTGGGGCAATTCTATAAATATTCAGAGTCTCAAAAGTTTGTGCTTGTAGTTCCGTCGTCGTCACCATAATGTAAAGAAATTAAATTTTCCCACGAGGGCTCTGCAATGTTTAAAACCCAGAAAACGGCAATAACGGCCCTATTCTCCATAATTTAAATTTTTGCTGCTTCCTTACTCAGGGATCCCTGACATTAAGGTCTAAGGGCCAGTCACGAGGTCCATTCCTCCCAGATAATATTGCTCCAACAAACGATTTTTCCTTCACGAGAATCATCAAACTGGCTCAACTAAAATCTTTCAGGGCTTTACACCCCAGAAGGTAGGACTCGCTTTACTCGTCCATACCCCCCTCCCCCATTTTTTCTTGTTGCTTCGGGGTTGCCTTGCCCATTTCCAAATAATTCTGCTAAGTTTCGGACCCCATGTGTTGTGACTGTTATTGATTGTGGTAATTTGATCGTCTCTGCGTCAGCCTCTCTCTCCCAAAATTGAGCGAGTAGCTCAGTCCTTCCTGTTCGCCCGTTCACCAAGAGCGACTCGATATGAATTTTGTTACTTCACAAATAGAGCATTATCAACCTTCCCTCATATGCATCTCCCTTCACATTAACTTGGTAACAACTATTTTCCATGTCTTGAAAAATGCTGTTCAAAACAATCTAAGAGGAATTTGTCTGGTACCCTGCTTCATAGGTCCACAGTTCAAGGGTCTTCCATAATTGCCCACACAATCTTTTCGACAACAGCACTAGTTTAGCCCACAATCTTGCAGACATACTTTTTCAGTTTTCCAATACAATAATTGCAAGAACAAACATTGAGATATTACATATAGTAATATCATATTTTACAAAGAACCTCGCATCCTACTCGCTCCATTTGATTAATTCAAAGTTGACTTTACAGAGACCCTGATTAACTGAAGGCAGCGCCAGACCACTTTTTAAATACAACCCCTCAAGGCCCAAAATCTCAACGGCCCCTGTTATCACATTTTCACCCAAGATTCTAATCGATTGCTAGCGCTAAAACATGCCACAAGCTGTCACGACAGACCTTTAACCAGTAAAATTTCCAAACACATTTTAAGCATAACCTTAAAACGAGCATCGCTTCAAGCTGGCGACTGCTGGTTGCGGTTCTTGAGCCCATTCAACCTTCTGTTTGCAAAATACCTGCTGTGTCAAGGCAAACATGGGAGGCGTACTGCAGCTCGACCTAAAAATGTGCAGTGATAGGCTTTCCATCCTTTCAGCGAGGTCACAGCGACATAACTGAATCGAGGAAACCCAGCAGTTAAGCCAGTTGATCCCGGCCAAAATAGCTCGGCATGCATTTACAGCAACAGACAGGAACCAAGAAGAAGAATGTACTCGCCGCTTGAGGCAGCATGTGGCTCAGACGTAAATGCCTCGCCACTTCAACACCTGGCAAAACGATTATGCTGAGAAGAAAACAATAGTAAAACCTGAAACAGATATGACCGTTATCATTCCGCCTACTCGTCTCTAGAAGCGAAGCCATTCACATTCAATGTTTCCTAACCCGGTCTACAATGAAGCCAGACAGTCATGTCTAACACTTAATTTGACATGCCAGAATGAGCAAACCATAACAGCGAGAATCACATAAAAACCATGAAATAAAACCATGAAATAATCCGGGTAATAACAAGATTTTCTCCACACGAGAAACTTACGTGCAACTGAAAGTTTCTAGAATGCTGGCGCCATGTTGTTGTGGGGTGTATCATGGCTCTTGGGGTGTAAACAAACTCTGCGTCACCACCCTATCCTACTTAACGTCACCCAATTTTTACAAGTCATCCCTCTAATACACGTGTCATCGCAATCAACCAGATATTCGTAATCAAATAACGTCACTTTCTTTTAACACATTAACACACAAGTTTTTAATCTCAAACAAACGAATTCTTCAGCATGAAACCCAGGGGAAAAGTTTTGAAACTGCAAGAGGGGCAGTCTCCTAACTCCTTTACGTGGAATAAATAAGACTCAATAACAATTATTCAACAATTCTAGCACTCAGACTCTCTTTTCCCCAGAATTTAACCCTGGTAGGTAGTATGAGCTCTGCGACTAAAACACAGGCAGGGTCCCACAATTTTGAGGGCATGAAATGGCAATCTTTCTAAAAAGAATGTTTTAATCAACGTTTTTCCTTGGAGATTTGATAGCGTGACTGGCCCTGGTGGAGCCCTTCTGTAACAAAAGGGACACTCAAAAAAATTACAATGCTGTTATAACTTTTTAAAAAATTCAAAAAACTGATAACTACACCTTTCATTAGGGAAAAACCAACAATTTAACTTCCTTAACTTCCCAAGGAGCTGGGTACTACCTTTAGACGTATTTCTTATTTAAAAAATGAGTGTAAGGAACTGAGTATAGAACAGAGTAGCAGATCAAGTAAGGGAGGAAGATTTGCTGAATTAAAACAAAATGTGCTATAGCCAATTATTAGATTTCATTACTTCCTCATTTGGTAACTACCCTCGTCAAATGCCCTAGTTAAATCTTTTAATAAGAATCCATTCAGGTTCACTTCGTATGGGTTACAGTTTACTGGACGGGGTATAGAATGGTTCATTTTTTTCGTCTTCTTTGTTTATGCCTGGTTGATGGAATCTGCCCTCTAGAACATCAGATGTAGTCCTTACCTGGGGTACATGAACTACTTGGGGTCCAAAACATTAAAGCAGAGGGTTCCAGACGTGGCGTCAATATCCACTTATCAAAAGCCAAGTACCTACATCCTAATAAGTCATTTTAAACTAGGATACGGGGAAATCTCATTAAAGTTAAGAAAGGGTATGAGCACATAAAAATGTAAAGAAAAGATGTCCTAGAAAGTCCACTCAGATCAATGCTGTTAGTTTTATGTTGAGCTTTTACGTTTCAAGCTGTATTGTTCCTGTTACTGGTCTCAAAATTTCGGGAGGTGCATCCTTAAACATAGCGAAATTCTTAAAAATAAAATAAGAGTAACAACACGAGACAGGTGTTGGAACCCCCATTATTGAACAGTCTCTCTTCTCTGCCTCTTGATTTTTGGATCACTTTGCCTTGATGGGTGATTAATCGAGTTTGATGTCTCCCATGACACTGTGGGTGAGTTGGCCCTCATTTGAATTGCGAGAAGTTTATCCGCTTACCAACTGTGATGACGATGTAATCCAATCTGTTTGACTCGGCTGGGCTCTTTCTCGGTCGAATAGCTACAACTTACTCACCGATGGAGATGAACACTCAAAGTGGAAACCACAACATTTGAATGCTTATCATACACCTATACTGTCATCGTTTCCACTTGCTCTGCATTACAGCCACATTTCGGTAATTCACTGTGGCCTAAGAGTTACGCAAAACGACAGGAAAACGGCACAGCATGGATTTATTCCTAGCAGGGCTAAAGAGCTTTTTTAGACAATGGCGGTCTTCTTGTATCTAATCACCCTACCTTAGGGAAGGTCAACTTACAGTTTTGATGTTTGAGGAATTAACTCGAGCTAGTTACGAAGGACATCTCTAAACGTATCTCCCCCTATCACCCAAACTCATACCACAAACCAAAAAAATGAGTTCCCGAAAGCCATTCCAGCGAAAATAAACCCACAAACTCCTATTTACAGTACAATCATGGGTTTACCAAAAGGGAAACTTCTGTACAAATTAAACATGTGATAATTTCAGCACATTTTTCTACAGTCCACTTTCAATAGTTCCTGTGAATCATGCTTCCGGGTGTCAAAAATTAAAGGACGGAGTGCAATTCTTGAAAACTGGTTTAATTGAGCTTTTGTGTAGTTTGTTTACGTTTTAAAATTGCGCAACTCTCCAAAACGGTTAATGAGAGGAAATGACGAAAAGTAGAAGATCAATGCTGATAGTGGTAGGCGTGCCACAAACTTTTGAAAGTGGTTTCAATAATCAAACTACACACGTCTGGTGTTTTGCGGAAGTGTGTGTACAAATGGGGACCCACTTGACAAGAGAGTAAACAGAGAACCCCTTCCTAGAATTCTATGCGGGACTGTTGATTATTTGACTTCCCAAGTCTTTAAATAATAACTTAACCTACCCTGCTCTATGTTCATTTCAACGGAAGTGCAGTTGTTATCAAAGTTATATCAGAAAATGGCGTTATTTGATTACGATTCGATTATTGACGTTCGGACCTTGAACAATAACAGTTTGAAGCCTATCACATTCAGGACAAATTTATCCAGGTCTGATTTAATGTTTCATAATACGTATTTACATAGAATTCACATCATACGAAAATACCAACTGTTTGTGCCAATTTACAGCTACAAATGCCAAATTTACGCTCGAACGAAACCTCAAATCTCACAGGTAAACACTGACGTAGCATTCGATGGGTCATCATCACCAATAATCGTCACGAAAAATCTCGTTACCTGACCATCATAAACGCTGAGTTTTCTAAGGTGTCTTAATCAACAAGGATCAGCAGATGCACTTGTTCAGCATGAACTTCTGCACATTTTTCCCCCGTTCAAGTTGTCAATCTTCTGGGTTTACACGTCAAGTCGAGCAAACCTCTGTACAGTCGAGTGTTCCTGTGCTATCATCTTTAAGTATCAAGCAGCGAGCAAACCCTACATCCGTCTTACTACCAATAATGCACACGCTGGGTTCATAAACTATAATCATACTTTGAATAATAAATAGAGTGGTTTCGAAGTTATAAACATGCTTATTAAAACTGATGGCGGTCCTCAGTAGAGTAGTTATAATATCCTATAATCGTCTGAAAAACCAACTAGACTCGCATTCAGAGTGCAGCATAAGGCAGTCTGTGCTGGACAGTACATGAGTATAAAAAGTTTTATACCACAATGAGAAAAATTGAACTTTAGTATGACACAAGGCCCTGATTACTTTAGGTTCTACAATTAAACTCGAAGACGGAGCAGCCTCCTTCACCCTTGTTATTATTTAAGGTTATAAAATCGATGATGACAAGTACCACAATACTTTAAATAGGCCTACCATGCTCAGTAGCACAAACTTAGAATTTAAACCAGATCAATGGAGAGTTAGCATCACGGTTCCCTAAATAAGGAATTTTTGCCTTGAAAGTTCCGTAGATTAAATGTTTTCCTCTATCAAAATAACTAAGCCCTTCCAACAGCTGAGCTTTCGTACACGAAAGAGTATGTAGAACAGCAGTTATGCTCTTGGCCTACCATTCAGGTTCGTCGAGAAATTTTCTCAATATTATCTGTCACTCTATACTCAAAATTGGCCTTAACATGTGTCAAACTAGCTTAAATTTTCTATCAAATAACGGTGCTTTTCTCAAGAAAAGTTTTTGTACCTGTCGATAAATTTGCAACTTGATTAAGCGCGATAAATTTACTGTCGTTCTTTCTTCAATTGCACCTGAAACGGACGCTGACAGTAAAATCATTTCCATGCTACATTGACTAGCAACTAATGTTGGAGGATTAAACTTGATTTCGCATCAACGACACCATAACAACCGCGACAAAATCTTAATTATGGTGGTCTACAGGGCTTAGCGATCCACCTGAGATTTATGTGCTGACATTACAGCAGATTTTTTCACCGCTTATGGTTTCGAAATCAAATGGAAGTAACACCCACAACATTAACTCGCCCCTTTATGAACCATTGCTCTCGGAATTTCCTCGATCGATGTTGAGCAACGTTTTACTCGATGATTCTTCCAATATTACTCACGTTACTGACAATTTTGAACTGCAGACGATGGGGAGTGCTCGGGTTACACCCCATCCTTAACTTCTACCACCTTACAATTATGTTTTGGTTAAGTAATTGTGCGGCAAAACTGTAAGTCTGAAACACTACTACCTAATTTTATCTCCTCCGTTTTATAAACATAAGTCTGAAATAAAAGACTCAGAAGTTATGCTCTGTCATCCGTGTACATTTGTAGGCTCGTGTTACACATCTTCAATTGCTACCAACAGCCAGGTCTGGCAGTAGGAAGTGGTATTTTCTGAATACAGAATCTCACTACTTGAAACATCCATGTTCTCACTGTAATAATACCTGTAGATTTCCTGCTCTTAAATGAACTCGGTAAACCAAGTTCTGTTTTGTCAATGTGATCTAACATCTTTAGTACGAAATAAAATGGGGATTATGGTAACAACTTGCAGAGCTCAAGTGACAAATCTTCCTGATTGTTGTCCGACTTGAACCTTAATGAGAAGACACTGCACATGAACACTGACTCTTCATCAAGCTACCCGTGAAATAAACAAATCGAATGGATACATTAATTCTAAACTTATCTCACTTGCCGTGTACCCATTGGGAAGATTGAATCTTTAACAAAAAAACTGATTTCTCTGGCAGCGATCTTTGTCCATGTTTACACCGATGTCTGACAACGACTTGAATGAGTCCAGTTCACAACACGATTAGCTATTGCAATCAACACAACCCTAACTCTACCAATTCCCTATCCAGACGTCAAATAAAACTACTGTAATCAAAGTGACAAATGCAGTTTGAACCCAAATAGGAAACGATCACAATGTACTCACCAAGATCATTATTGTTCCACTTTCCCTCATGGAAGACTAATTTGTTGTGTTCCATCGATTTCAATCTCTCAATGAAAACAAATACGCTAAAATCCTCTTTCACATAGGAAGCGAGTACAAATGACGCAGATTCTGTATTCTTATCCTAAGAGGACTACAATCCTGAGTCAATATTCCAAATTTCGATGTACTTTTACCAAAAAATCTAAACAGTGTCGCAACGCGTGTAGAGGCTACTGCTGATTTCGTAGTCTCTCCGATTAACAACGGTCAATCCAAGCCCTATCTCCGGGCTTTAGGCATAAAAAATCAATATCCTATGGATTATGTACAGCGAAGAAGCTTAACTGGCTGCTCATATTATGGTAACTTTCTCACGATCGTAAAAATCCAGTGGTAAATTGTCGTGTAACGTCTCTCGTCTATCAACACATGATCAGAACTATTTCCTTCAACATGCTCTATTCGGTAACTACGTTCGGGTCAACGTGAAAAATCCTTGTGGCTTCACTTGTGCAATTGTACATACGATGAAAACTGGTCTTCGATATGCTCTCCTCTCGAATTGACACAAGGGATTTGTGTTTTGTCGATTTAGTGGACCGTTTTCTTGATATTGACCTTCCTTTTCTCCAACTCACGCGTTGATCAACAAGAACATTCGTAACTCGACTACTTTGTTGTGAGCCAAGCAATTCAAATCACGCGCCTGCGCACACCGCAAAGATAAACTCGTTCACTTGGCGGCGTTCCTGAACCTCCGAAAAAGTCAGAGGAACATCCTACTCTCAGGAAGTCCCTTACTACACCACCCTCGACGTGGGTACAAGCATCGCTAAGCTTTGAATACCAACAATGGCTTGGAAGATTTCCGTCTGAAACGTTGCAGCCACAAGCACGTGTAAATCAGTTCCCACCTGCAGGATGTCATATCTCTGAATTGCAGGGACTTCAGTCTGCAGACACGATGTAAGTTGGGGCCCAAGGGCTCTCCCGCTCTGTAAAATGTTCGGGTGGCTAGCAATAAAAAAGTTGGGAATTTTCTGGCAATTTTGATATCCTATGAAGGCACCATCGTCGTGCCCTCCGTACAAAATCAATCTGGACCGGGCGGCTTTTTGTTTTAATCTGAGATACTTCAATGATTCTCGTGAAGCTTTACTTAAGGACACTTTCTTTAGCTCAAAAGTAATTTTGTACACGGTTTAGGACAATCTTAAAAACGAGATAAAAAAGATAACGAAATACTGTTATTTAAAAGTTGGCCGTCAGCCGAAAAAAATTCTTCCACAAATCATTTATATTCACTTTTTAGCGGCATGGAATTAGTCCACAAAGCATGATCGTCCTCAAGGAGGGAGGGGATATGCCCTGGGCCCTAGTATGACTGATTCTCTCTCTGTGCAAAACAATACCTCATATGAATATGTAAATCCTATAAAGAAAAACTGACAAAAACATACAAAGTTATAAGTGGTAGAATGTCCTGCCCTTAAAGTGCTGTTATAAATATAGGCACTATCACCAGAGTGGTATGTTTTACCTTTTACCCACAGACCTAATAGATTAAGATTTCTTTGCATATACGTAGCCTATTCGGTTAAATGCTTCTCTTCTTTTGCCAAAAAGGGAACCCCTTCTCTTACTGTAGGCCCTCCCATAAAGTTTCTTAGACAAATTTGCCCTACCTTTCGCAGTTTTGATATTAAATGCTTCGTTAGGTAACCTTTAGGTAAAATAATCTTTATTACCTCTATTTGTCTCTCTCGGTACAGTATATTCCACCCGACTTTTCTTTTTTTTTTGATATGGATAGGTGTACAACAAGTAGAGCCATCGTCAGCCAGTGATTGATATAGGAAATAGTCCCCAACGACCAAGACTATTTTTTGTGTCTTTAAGTCTGGTTACCCCGTCTCCCCCCTTTCAACGTTAATGATAACATGGACTCGAGGTCCGCAATTTAAAACGAAGGACGAATGTCAGAAAGGAGGAGACAGCTATGGGTATCTCTGAAAAACGGCATCAGCAGGCGTCTCCTTTTATACGCAGAGAAAATTTTTCATTCTTTAAGAGACAAAAGATAAATCGTAAATATCTGTACACCCTTCTCCAAAAATATTCACAAATTTCAAAGTGAGGCTAAGTTGACAAACTTTTGCATCGAGCTTTCGTGCATCAACGGCCACGATCGACATGGCACTAGTCGATCCCCAACCTTTTTACTTTTGCACTTAACGTAAATGCAAGACAGACGTAAGTACTCTATCAGTGAGAAGTATGGGACCACTGATGGACCTCAACAACTGTTTTCTGACTCGTCATTTCCATTTACACATACCTGATACGACTCATCATGGTTGTGGTGAAGCGGGCGTTGAATTTACGTCAACAAAATGACAAACGGGTATTGTAGCTTGCACATCCGTAACAGGTAAACACCTCTGTTGATATCTCAGAAAGGAAATGCCTAATCAAAAGGAATCATGACGTGCGATTATGAAAGTCCATTCCACCCACAACCAACACGAACTCTCCGCAATCAAGGAAGTGGAACGATTGAGGAACAAAAAGACCACACGGAAATGGTTTAATCACAAGATCAGACCGAAGAGAAACCAATGCGTCGTTGCTGCCAGCAGGCTTGTTCCGAGTGAAAAATATTTGGGCCTTGCTCAAGGAAATGGCACACACTGAAGCTCACATTTTCCAAAGCAAATATTCAGTCATCGTGCCTGTAACTAGCCATGCCATCAGTGTGAGTCAAAACAATATCAGCGGGGCCAATTAATTAGCTGATGAAAATGGAAATCTTTAATGAACTAGTAATTATTCTTGTGAGTGCGTGCATGATAATATAAGAGAATATATTGAAAGTTTCATTTACAGTAACCCACATCATCAACACACAAGGACCGTTTGACATTTACCCCATAAGTTGTAGAGGGGGGTGTGTTCTAATTTGTGTTGCCAAGTCGAAACGATCTTAAATCACTCTTCTGACTATCTTATGCGTCATGTATCCCACATTTCTAAAAATTGCTGGGTAAAAAAGTGAAGAAGAATTCTTCAATGGCTAGACGTTTTAATTTTGTTTTCAGGAAGTACTGAACACCTATATCCCTATACTTCACCAAGCGTTTCGTGTTTCAGTTTTACTTTCAAAATCCTTGAAAATCCACCCTCCATACCTGTAATTTATAACGTGTACACTTTCTACTAGTCAATCTTATTACTTGTTTTTTGTGGACCCGAAAAGTAAATAGACTATAGCTTTTGCGAAATTAAGGGTAAATTAAGCCCAGGGGATCTCCGTAGTATAACAAGGGGGAAATTAGATTTACTAATGAGCTGCTTTTGCGTTGGTAGATTTCCTGACGAACCGATTGACTTTACCACAGATTCAAACAAAACATCATTATTGGTAAAATTTGTGATTTAACAAACCTATGAAGGTGTTCTATCTTAACCAGCGGGGAAAAGCCAGAACAAAACAAACGAAAAAAAATTGTTTCCGCTTTTTTCTTACTCTGCAGTGCCGAATAAAGGGGGGTCTGAATAAACGGGAGGTCAGCATTACTGTCTTAAGTTAATAAACGGGGGTCCAAATAAACGGGGGGGTCTGAACTCAAGTCTCAATTTCGCGAAAGTTTTAAATAAGGATGACACACATGAAGACTAAAATCGTACCAATTGACTAATTAGCAACTCTTCCAGGGTCAAATGTTGCATGGGAAGTTTATCAAGTGTTTTGAAACATCATTTACATTTGGAGTACTGGGAAAATTCCTTGAAATTAATAAACAAGGGGGTCCTAATAGGGAGCGGGGGGTTATAAATTTCAAAAAATTAATAAGCGGGGGGGTACGATTATTTGGCACTCGATAGTACACTGCGCATAAGTAACTGAGTTAGAGCATTTTATTGTCATGTTGTCCCACTCCTCTAATACCGATAACGAGAAAATATGTTCGATTCATGCGGAAACGAAAGGGTACTTTAAAATTTGGATACAGTAAAAGGGTGATACGCTTTCAGCGGTTTAGAATCATCCTAGAATAGCAGGGTGGGAGAAATGAACTACAATAATGACTGGAGAAGGGTAGAACGCCCACCCTCGCTCCCCCGTTCCCTGCATGTTGTTGCACAAGGCTTTGTCAGTTATTATTCTTGTTCAGAATTGTTGTTACGTGGAGTATTGGGTTGTCAAAAAGCCCCAAACACTGACACGTTGGTCTGTTTATAGTCATTCTTTTTCTGACTATGGTCTGTTGGACATCCTAGAACTTTAATGATGATTCTGCGACTTCAACCACTCCAAACAAATTTTGATCGACCCCTTCGCTGGTTTTTTAAAAAAAGACAACAGAAGGATACCAAAAAAGCCTAGTCAACAACTTCTCCGTGAACCAAATCTGACGTTTTCAAAATTGTATTCGATGATATTTAAATTTTTGGCCAAAACCTTATTAGGACTTTCAAATCAGAGGTTTCCAGCGTCCCCTTAATCCCAACAGTAGCTATGCACAGCTTCCAGGTTATTCAGCGATCTTCTTTCGATCTCTCTAGCTATTTATCGACCTCTTGGACGGTTCCATCGACACATAGAGGTCGGTATCGATCACATCGAGAGCCCCGGTCTTATCAGGCAATTAAATACATGTTTTATGGAACGATGTAAATATTCATCCCGAAGTTGGACATTTGCAAAAAAGACCAAATCAGTTGGACGCAGGCTCGACGTCTGAAGGCTGTAAATCTTGCTTAACCCAAGGTTTAAACCACTGTATCAAATCTAGTACACATTCAACGATTATTTTATTGTTTAGACAGACATCCCTGAGAAATCCTGTTGTTTTAAGGGCAATCTTGTACGCTTTTTCTTGCAAGGGGTTTATCCATCGGTTTAATCAATTTATGCTATATCATCACGAGAATTTAATATCATTTAAAAAATCCAAATGTCTTAACATTCCTGACTGTCTCTTCATTGTACGATGTTTAAGCGGTGGCTTAACTAAGCAGATACCTACTGCTAAGGCGAACTTAGCTTTTTTCTCTTTACTTCTTCCCCAAGATATGACTGGTGTGAGTTACTGTATCTAGACAAAATATATTGGAATTGTAGGCCTATCTGGCAAGGAAGAGCTTATACCAAGTAGAAAGTGTACGAATTCTATCATAAGCGTCACAATTTTCAATGCAAACTCAGAGAAAAACTAGTATAGTCCTTGTTAGTAAAGGCAAGAATCCTATCCATTCCTCTCCTCCACCCCATCCACCCCCTTGCTATACCACCTACCCTCGATGGGTTTAGATAATTACGCGGGAGTGGAAAATTGGGCAAGTGTAAGTGTTCTAAAGCAAGATTTCTTGTAACTGGATCGAAGAGCCTTCACTATGTTTGCTTTAGTGCCCTTAGAAAAGTTAGTCCACACATTGATTCGCAAATGCATAGTCAAAGTGATATTCAAGCAAACATGAGGGGCAGCAACACGTTGACAAGGAAACCACAACCTACTCTTTGGTCTCTAATAAATGGGGGGTGACGTTTGATATATTTTTGGGACTTTTTAAACCCCCAATAGCATATTACACCCCCTCCCACCCGCTTATTAACTTTGGGAAATCGGCTTTGATGATGTAAAAAGAAAATTTAAAAGGATTTATTTGATGATAATTTTTAACTGATGTTAAGCTTCCTGAGGTTAAAATAGGCCTTATTTTTGTATCTTTTCTGTTTTACTTTAATTTTACAACTATCAGAAATAATTTTCCAAAATCAGCACGCCTGAACTTTTGTCGAGAGTTCAATAGGCCAGACGCACTTAGCACGTGCTTTATCTGATGTCGAGTTCTTGGCCTCAGTTACACCGCCTCGGATAAGATTTCGCATCACCTCAACTTATCTGATAGCAAATCAGCCTCGGCAGAATGCCTTTGCACTGTGTCAGATGTCCTTTGCTGTCATAATAGGGCGATCCTTGTTACTGTCCCCTAATATGAATTGCTCTATGTCATGCGATACGTCAATGCTTTGCAATGTCTAGTTAGCCATAAGGTCATTTAAAATTAATTTTATTTTTAACTTAATGGACTGAGAAGTAAGTTCGTGTTAAATTTGGCTTGACGTTCAATGTAACTGAGATCAAGGCGTAAACCAATACCGACAAATCTCGAACTCTTTTGCCCGTTATCAAATTTTTATGACAGAAATTCTCAAGTAAACCTATTCTTTTAAGAAAAAACTCGTACAAGTTTTGCTGTAAACCTGGCCAGTGCCACAAAAACAAAACAACTTTGTTCTAACGAAGACGTTTGTTTCGGTTTACAACGCAGTACCCTTTGACTGAGATGAAATAACAACATAGGTATGCCAAAGTGGATTTCAAGACATCTCGTTTTGAGAGAGAGGTTGTTAAGCAGGGGATGCCGAGGCTTAAGCAGCCCACAGACGCGCAATAATCTTGACAATAGTACTGATGAAGGTGTAAATTGATAACATTATTGATCGTCTGTAGGCGATGATTAAAGCATTGAACAGTATCTTGACGAAATCAAAATCCGTAGATAATTTATTGACGGTCCGTTCATAATTTTGAATTGTTCGCACCATGGAGGTGTTAACAGAATTTGGATTTATGAAAGGATG
>JAAAKM020000417.1:11911-25305 GCA_010016025.2 Alatinidae sp. Z8VKAUB7J3 | reverse complement strand
CCCGAAAAATTTCGTTTGATTTTACAGCACTTGTTACTCAATTATTGTCAACTTATTTCCTAAAAAGCTATTTTTATGCTGGTGTAATTTTAAATTTTTTAACCCCTTCCAGGAACGAAATTGGAAAGAAACTCGTGATTTAATAGAAAATGTGATTTTGGGAATAGCAAGTACACCCACTTTACCCACTTTAAAAAGTTCTGCCCTATTTTAAAAATTATAAAATAATATTATTCATATGATTGTAGTAAAATAGACAAACAAACAATACGACAATACAGGTTTTTGTCTCGTTTCACGAATTATTACATTTTAACCCTTTTACTCCCTAAAATGTTGCAATATACCCCCTAAAACACCTTTTTGTTTCCGATTTCATTGATTTATCCTAATTACAAGTGAAAAAAGTACAGCTTATTTGTATTTTAGACACTTGTTATTACATTTAAGTCTATAATGAATGTAAAGGTAAAAAAACAAACCATTTCCTCAATAATAGAGCTGTTTCTTGGCAAAAAAAAATGATCAAAATATGACCCCCCTGAAAGCTGCTTTTCCGGAAATATTTTTCTTAGGATTTTTTTTGGTACAAAGGTATGTTACGGAGTCTTCAAAAGTGCACTCAAAAATTCTTTTGCCATTTGCCCGACTTTCAACCTTTATTGGACTGCACTATTTTATCTATAGTTGGCCTTTTTAGTGGCTTTATTGTTAATTTTTGTAGTTTCACAATCGGGCCCACTGCTCATCAGGGGTCTTAGATTGAGAGATTACCAGTTATTGTAAGTATGCTCTATCCATACAGTTATTGTGTTTAAATTCACGAGCTGTATTTCTTTGTGTCCGTGACATAAGCAGATTTTCTTTATCAGTTTTCATTTGCTACGTCATTATTTATGTCACTCCTCCTTCTGCACCTCATGGATCATAGGCATTTTCGATTACGTAATATTGGAACGCTATTGCATGACCAGATTTTGTGGTTTTCTTGAAAGAGGCGTTTGAACGGAGCTTTTTAGAAAGTGGTAACATGTCTTCGGAATCGAAGTTTAATTGTGACGAAACCATAACAAGCAGAGGAGATAACAGAAGTCCTTGCTACGGGTTCAAGAAAATCATGCAGCATTAATGATTACTGATGATGCCAATTAGTGACATTTCTCAAGGTAATAACGATGACTGCCATTGCCAAATTCCGATTTGTTTTGTGCGCTCGGCAAAATTAATCAAGATTTTATTTGTGACGTCTGAGGTAATTTTTTCGTGTGCCTAGACTGTTTCATCATATCAATCCACGGTATGAAAGAGAGTTGTCTCGTTTCCAGGAAGAGGATTAAAGATGTCTTTCCTGTGGGGTATCATCGTCGACATGGTTATGCAGTGGTCACGAAATCCCCGTACTTAGTTACATATAAGCCTGCACAGTAATTTTTGCTCAGGTCCGTAGGTAGGAAACATTGAACGGTGGCAATTCTTCCAATTCTATAATATGCAACTAAGAATAACGAAATGAATGAACCCAAGTTGAACGTATGGAATTATTTACACAGAGCATTAATTCAGTTACGAGTTCTTTATTTTTCATGAAAATGTATATCATAACTAACAAGTGGAAGTGCTTAATTCCAGAGAATGGATTGAGTTATAACCATTTGAATACCAATACTTTTCTTCATGTTCGCTTAACAAAGTTGCTTATGTTGTCACTCGATTCGAACTCACGTACTATATCTGACTCGATACTCATGATTAGCCTGATTTACAAATCGTTTCTGCTTGATGGATATTCGTAATCGGTTCTCGATCAATTTGAGTTAGAGAAGAAGCGCTCGTCGCTGCAATGCAATGCCATCAAAAACAAAGTATATCCGTGTATCAGAGCTATCTAAATGTTTGGAAAAGTGTTGTCCATACCCCTTATCTGTGATATGTCTATACAGAAAAGGCTTGGCGCTTATACATTTTAGCTCCTCGTCGGTGAAGATATTGGCAAATGTTACAGACTGACACAATTTATCAACAAATGTAATGTCCAAATCATCCTGACTACTGCTGTACTCCGGTCTGTGTCTCATCTTAAGACAGTTCTTCCAGATGGCTAAAAAGCGCAATTGACTCGATGTATCCGTGAATGTTTGCGAGAGAGGCAATAAACTGATCAATAACAGGCAAAAAATTTTCTGCTTTGTATTTTTCTGTTTGATTACGATACCCGAAACTGTAACTAATCACTTCCTCTTGTTGTCTGCGGATAGCAATGTTTACTTTTTCAGGCCAGTCATAACTGGTGATTTCAAACTACGAACCATTGGTGGGAGGCCCCTGTTTAATCCGGCCCTGAAGCTATTTATGGCCTCACTTATACGGTGCAAAGTGGCTTCTGATGCTAGACAGGCCTTGCACTTAAACGCCATAGGATTACTCTTGCCAAAGTATAGCCAACGAATTCTAACTGGTACCAAATCTGCTCTGATAGTGTACGTTTACTGTTTAGCGGTTACACGAGATTTGAATTGAAATTTTTTACCGACTGAGAGTGCACTTCAGCACTTCAGGTTGTGAACGGTCCCAATTTTCTTGCTTGACACAAATTCTATAAACAAAGAGGAAATGCAAAGTCACTAATTCACGGATCACACGTGCCAATCAATTATTTGGTATGAACCAATCATGTGACCTGAGATCCTATTTCGCGCGAGATTTACAAGCTAAAAGTGAGACATTTGCATACAGCAGTTATAAGGAATTGTAAGGGGAAGCGTAGAGTAAAGCAAGTTAAATTGATTTTTAAGAGCTTTAGCTCAGCTTACAAGCTTTTACGTGGCTACGTTGTCACCTTGGCAACCAAATGCCTCCTTCGTGCTAGTAGTGACCATAATATAGCATACTGGAGAAGAGATAAATGTAAATTTTGAGTCTTTCAGCGCTACATTTCCGCGAAGGTCAAAACATTTTTATGCATTTGATCTCTAGAAATTAACATCTGATCGTCATGAAAAAAATTTGGTTAAGGCCTTAATCACTTGAATCAATATCTATTTCCGAAATAACAGTTTAGGTATTCAGGTATTCAGTTCTTTCACGGTTAGATGTCACCAGAGCATATCCCCTTCACCAAAGTCAAGTAATTTTTAAACCTTAGCCTATACTATGTTTGCTGCGCAAAGGCAAAGGTTCAAATATAGGAATTGTGGTTTATTTTGGTCCTGGAATTAACCGTTTCCAAGTGTCAATCAAATTGTTTGCTGTGAACCAATCATTTTTCGCGCAAATTTTACGAGCTATCCCAAAAGTCAGACATTTGCAGACAGCAGTGTTAGAAATTATGTGCGTTGTTTTTTGTGCGATCAAATATTATAATTCATAGTTCTAATTAGGTAGGACACGCAGTAATCGAACTGTTGCCATTGTGCAAAGATAGGTTTTCCCCACACTACGATGTTCAAGCATCATCTTCATCCAAATATGGATAAAAATGTACAAGACGGCACACCAGTATGCAGAGATCGTATTGACGACTCATTTATGGACATAAATGTGAACTCATCAATACTTATTACGATGCCATAATTGGGGAACACAATTTTTAGACTTTGATATTTAAAACATATATAAAGGATTAGCCTAGTTGCATCGGAGAGAGAGCTGTGGAGTCGGCCTCGTGTGCCAGTCGATACTCAAGAATCTCCAGTCGAATGTCCGTGGTCGTCCCGCTGCCGCCGTGTTTCCTTTTTCGGTCATTCGTCGCCGTCGTTATTGTCCTCTTCGATATCAAGAGTCAAGACCGACTGTAAGTTCCGATTTATCTTTTACCTTGCTGCTGCTACTGATTACGAACTTTGAACGAACTCAGTTCTGGGGAACTCACATTGCTTGGGGAACACTGATTGAGTTGTTTGCATATTTCGTTTGATGGATTTGATAATTGTATATAGGTGTTCCGGTTATCATAAGTGTTTATTTTAAAAGTCTGTGAGCGTCTTTACTGTGTTCTCACTTTTCGTTATTTTACTACCCTGGGAAACACGCCCCCTTAGCCAGGCTGGCTAACAAGCAGTTACAGGGAATCGTACGGGGAAGCGTAGGATAAAGCAAGTTGAATTGACTTTTAAAACCTTCGGCTCAGCTGAGAAATTTTTACGTGGCTACAGTGTCATTTATGTAACCAAATGCCTCCTTTATGCTAGTGGTGACCACGATTTAGAACACTGGGGAAGAGAAAAATTAGATTTAGATTTTGAGTCTCTTAGCGTTGCATCTCCCCGATGGCCGCAACATCTAGTTTACGTGCATCTGATGCCTAGACGTTAACACCTCGTCGTATTAAAAAACATTTCTTCAAGGCCTTAAGCAATTCAATCAATATCTGTCTCCCAAATCAAAGCTGAATGCCATACAAAGTTTGTTTCAGTCCATTGACTGTGATGTTACTAGTCATGTAGCTTACCTTGGGCTTTACTGCCTTTCCAGCACAGTAGGCATAAGTTTAAAATGTTGAGAACGTGGTTTCTTTTCGGCTTGGCATTGCAATCGTGTATAGCAAGAATCCAGTTTTAGCAACTTTCCCTTCTGAAACAGTTCCCGAGAGGCTGTGTTGAGTAGGCAACGATTCAGTACTTCGTATGTCGTTTAAATGGCCTGAACGACAAATCACGATTTCCTTTTCACAAAATGACAAGGTACGATTGCAATATTTGTGGTATTTTTTGCTAGGTACACTTGCATTTTGTGTGATTTCGTCTAATTTCTGTAAACGGTCAACGTTTAGTTCAGAACATTTGTCCTGTCACGCCAAGTCAAGTGCGCGTGGGCGAGCGAACAAAAAGTAGTTCAAGGTATTTTGATGAATGATCTACCGCTGACAATAACTTGCAGCATCTTGGATAGAAAGCAAGCTAATAAAAGCATTTATGTGTCAATAACCTTTAAGTTACAATCAATGAAATAAACGTGAAATTGTGATAATTTATTTTGTACACCAATGAAAGTATGATGCAGGTTAGGAAGTATCTGTCATAAAAAAAGAGGTTTACACACGTTTATTCTCGTTCTTTGTTTATTTGTATACGGTTTTATAGGGAATAAGGCTAGATACAACAATTTACGATGACCCATGTCTTCCGTAGTGAAGCCTTTCTGACAAGCAGATTTTGCCAATGTTTGTTTGGGTATCTGAATTCGGTATTGTTTACAAAACGGGGCGGAGCGCTGGAAACGGTCAATCGCAGTTTGACAGAGGCATTGCAATGAGTTGGTTAAATCTATTCTACTTCCTCTTCCTAAGACTACTTACCTTCGCCTTCTTACTAATTTTCAATGAAATACCAATACGCTGAGTCTAATTGTTCCTTGATTTTTCTCAGTCTGTTAAATCCTTCCATGTAACTAAGAACTTGTGACTGGTTTGTACATACCATTCGCAATATTGTAAAATGAGGCGAGTGCTCGAGGAACTGTGAGGCTTCCCCAAGGGATTTAACGACGGAGTTTATTATGTATGCCAATGTTCGAGTGGTCCTTGTTAGAGACGTCCGCGATGGCATTATTACAATAGTACAAGTATCTGTTCTGTTTGTCAAATGTTGCAGAATGATAAGAGTCAGCCAATGGGTGCCCTTAGGTGTGATATAAAGGAAAATATTTACGTGGTTTGCGTTTTCTAGGTAGCGTAGGGTTCTCCCTGCGAAGATGAAGTGCTGCCTTTTTCAAAACTGTACCGAAAGCATGAAAAGGTTTTCTCATTTTGCATGTTAGTAAGTGTATCTTTCGGCAGTGATACTAATCTTAGACCACTGACAGAAGAAGTATTTTTCAGGGCATTCAATATGCTGCCAACGAGACTCGATATTTTGTCTCAAATACGAGACAAGAATCGCTGTTAAATACAAGGCTCTCAAATGGGCAAAAATCTCTGTGGCAAGAGGCTATACTTTATTGGCTGATACGTCTGCTGCTGTGTCACTGTGGCCTTTCAATATTTCCCCCTCACAGCAATCAGTGGAGGGGTCAACCCTTGCCTTTTTGGCGAAAGCACTGTCGTTGTTTTTATAAAACAAGAGACGGCTTTAAATCCACAAAATAATAATAATCAAACATGCTAAATGTTTGCCAAAGAAATATTAAGGCACATTTGAAAAGGATGTTGTTGAGTCCACGGGTCTTATACCTACGACTACATTGTAAAAGTGACATGGTGGCTCAACGTTCATTGAAATAATCTTGGTTCCTTTTCATTGGTACGATTTTTTTCCCTTTAAAATGCTTTGTAACTCTTTAGTTGACGTGTGGCGAAAAATCCACCAATAATTATAATCACAAAATAGCGAATGTTCGCTATGATATGCTTAAAGGAATAAACTTCTCCATAAATGTGGCTACGCAGGTGATCGGAAGAGACAAAAAGTTCACCGAAGCGCCTGCACAGAAGATGTTTAGGGGGGAATTAACAAACCAGTTTGTTTCGCAGTACAAAAGAAAGCGATTGTTGCTTAAATAAAAGCTGGTTCTCTGTATACAGAATAGGCTTAGCACTAGAAATTGAATTTTTTTGTTATCTGCCAATATCAGTTAGTTTCCTTACACAGTAGCTGTTTTACGTACATTCTACATACAACACCTAACCTCAAGGGTGTCTGACTAAAATAATTAACATGGCTTCCAATAAGAGTTCGACATGTCTTCTATATAATCATTAAAAACAAGTACCAATGGTAACTCATTTACACGCTTCATACTGTTATCATTGACATGGGTAGACACCACATGTATCGTTGTACGTACTAAACTCAGCATTTTCACATTGAACTTCGACAACCCGCGGGGTTTGCAGGGACGGTTCGTGTCACAATCTTCTGACCATAATACCAGTCAGGTTGTCTGTATCACCGGTAACGTGGCGTTGTCCCATTTGCAAATGCGAATTAGGGATCACCGGTATTCAATTCATGTTCAAGTAGATCCATCTCCCAGCGGCTGAGATCCTTGGTAGTATCTTCGCCTTCAGTCTACCGAGTGGAACATAGGACATTTGTGATGCGTCAGCGGGAAAAGGTGGAGCTGGCATAACTGTTTTCTTCCACGGTCTGGTCTGCGACCTCTGTCGAATAAGTTTCTCCCAGCCACCATTTTCGTCTTGCAACATTCATGTCGTATGTTATGTTGAGTTAGATGTTATCTTGCCACGCCAGTTTCAAACACCCTCATCAAAAAACATTAGCGCTTACCTAGTCGTGAAAATACGGATTTTGAGCCCGGTAGGCTTTGCGCATCCATCCTTGCCGGTCGAACAACTGGCTTTACAAATTCCGTTGGCTTAATAATTTTTACCGGTCCTCTTAAAACACTATGACTATTTGAGAGGCCAAGATTTAAGATATCTCGTTCTCCTGATGTTATCCGTTGTTCGGCTTCGGGTTTCGGTTTGCCCCCTAATCTGTCAAACACACCCGCCGAAGGCTTTAAAATCGGCTTTGCTTCTTTTCGTTCTTCGTCAAATGGGACCTTTGTTCTATTCTTAGTAGTTACATCTGATGATAGTAAGATTGGTGACGGTGTCTCGTAGACCGGCGTTGACTTTGTGAATGGCATCGACTGCTTTTCCCCAAGGCGGCTAAAAATGGAGCTTGAAACGCTCATACTTTTCTACAAGAGATAGAAACGAATAACCAATGTATTATCGTGGGTACAGGGGACGCACATAAACAAGATACGACGAACAAACACGGTACAGGAGTTTTAACACATCAGCTACACAGCCTATTCTTCCAGTCACGCATAATAAAATAACATAGCTTGAGCGAAAAAATAGTATACCGTCTCCCTAATACAAGGACACTGTTTTACCTAAGACGGTTATACGCGCAGAAACTGGTTAAATGTGATACCGTAATTAAGAGTCAGGTCATTGCAATTAATAAATTATTACAACCACAGGCTCGGGTGCGAATACGATCACATCGTTGAAGTCCAAGTACAGAGCAACTTACCAGCATCTTACCTTCGCGAATATACGCCAGAAATTGTTTTCTCAGAATCAACATTATTTGGTGAAAGCAAAATGAAATGTACTGTACACTAATTAGGGTTAAGTATTACTATAGTTGGCAGAAAGGATCACATACTTTACACTCGCTTTTGTGAATACAACCTGTTATCGAGAGTATTATGGAACACATTGCTGAGCAAAGCCAATATCACAAATTTCTACGAATCTGATTGAATATGTTACATTTTTCGCAATTTTTTAGGTAGGTGAGAGTCATATTTGTTATTGACGGCAGAAATAAACAAGTTAACATTTAAAATGCGCAACATTTCTCCCTATCTCATACTGACGGGTTCGCGTTAGTAACTGATTTCGACAGTAGGTCTCTCTCCTGGTCTACACAGTCGGATCTGTTATAAAGATATTTGCAACTGGACTTCTAAACACCATTTTGGAACCAGACATCCAACAGTATCATTTTTACAATGGTTCATCAACTTTTAAATGTTTCTGGTGTTGATTAGAAGCTTTTACGTTTGCTACTGTCGTTTGAACACTTACTAGAAATTATTAAAAGGCTTCATGAAAGGTCCACGCGCCAATGGGTAAAGTAAAGGCATAATATGATTGGTACTTCAATTGATGTATATTAGTAGGTTTCACGATCACATGGAAAATTCCGATTTCATAGAGTAATCAACACCAATCCTCGTAAATCACAGGTCAGTGGGCAAATATTAGCACACATACTACGCATACAGAAAACTGATTTTGCAACGGCCACCATTTCATTAAAACATCTTAATGTAAAGTGTGACCATTCAAATCTACAAGGCACACAGAAGTTTTACATTCATTCCAAAGCACAAAACAGTGTACTGGCTGAAGATAAGATAACCCGAATCCGCGAAGCACTGATAGTATTTTCCTTTTCTTCTTGCTTATACAAAGACAAAATGATTCGAGAAGAGATTTGAAACGTCACTCTTGAAAACAACACTAGAGAAATAGAAAGCATGTCACCACCAAATCTGTCATTCTTCTCGATGATACTTCCTAACTTATAATGATGCTTTGGACAGCATGATGGGGCGGATGGCAGCCCTTCTTTGGTCAAGTCACATGGCGCAGAGAGGCTGGTCTCTAATTGCGTAGAGCTGGATGTCGATGTCCACCGGTGGATGATTGGGAGTTAATGTGGCGACCAGAGAAATAGAGTCAGATAGCACAGTTGGCAGAGCGCATGCCGCGAAAGCGTGGGTCACAGATTCAATACCCGGTGGTGACATATGTTCTATTTCTCTAGTGTTCGTTTCAAGACTGACAAAAGTTATTTGAAAATTATTTGTTTACAAATATTGTATTACCTTTTTAGCTACAATACCAGCTTTCAGAGGTTTGAGACTACCTGGGTCTAACGGTGTTTCTTTTTCTGGTTGCTTTTGTTTGACAGAGGAACTTTCCAAACGATCGAATACTGAATCAGTTCGCTTCTTGGTAACAGCCTGACCGTGAGCTAATAAGAAACAAAATGGAAAACTGTCAGAAAAAAAAATACATTATTTGTAAAATGTAGTTTATCAAACGGCAAATAAAGATTAAAGTTCAAACTATACTGAAATAATGTAAGTGAACGGTCGCTCCTCAAATCACAAGCGCGAAAGTACTCTAACAACCATTCGAATATCTCGACGTTCTGAAGAGGCGATAGCAGCACTTTCTACATAGTACACCCCTAAAAAAAGTTATAACCACCTCTTAACAGATCACTTCAAAACTTCTTTTTGAAACTGCATAGAGTCGAATGCCAATGTTAGGTGACGAATGACTGAGAGAAACATAGTACCTCGAGGAAAAATAGTGTATCCTCTCGTATCTCAGTTAATGCAGTAGCAGGCCATGATAATGTGGGTCCGGGTTTGCATCCCGTTCGTGGCAAATTCTATTTCAGCTGGTAATATCTGAAATGTTCAATTTTTATAGAGGTAATTATACATCCGAGTCTGTTACTGCTACAGCACATCTTAGTTTACATTAGGTGTTATACTCACATAAGCAAAAGGAACCACATCCAGAACCACAAAATACCACTTCATTAGGGAGAAACAGAATGCGGCGAGTCGCTAGTTGTGGTGGCCGGCAATTCAAACTTTTATTCATTGTGTTCAACGAACCGTACAGTATGAAGCGACTGCAACATCTCTCACCTGAAATTAACGATTACCTAGTGGTGATAGGCACACATTTCCTCGAAAACTATTACAACTACCTACCGGGGACCACTGTCACTGTTTTCATTTCGGTCTTTTCTTCCCTAATCGGTAATTCTTTGTCTTTAATAGATTCATCTTGTTTATCATCCTTGGTCCTTATCACAGCAGATTCAATGGGCAATTCTTTCACTTCTCGGGGCTTCTTCTTCGGAACTGGTGGTTCACTCTGTTCACTAAACCTCTCGGAAAGTGTCTTTCGGCTTGGTCTCGCCTGGTCCTTTTTGTCACTTTTAGTTGCGTTTGAGAGTCCTTTTGCAACACCCTCTTTACGAGCTGCAGTCACTAGAAACAGACAACAATCGCTCTAAATACTAAAATTAAAAGAGTACTCACTTTGCTGCAGGGTTAATCGTATAAACTATAAAAACTACTAGCTGCTTCAGTCATAGGAACTCCCTAATCCTATGTATCGTTGGAATACAGCAAAAAAGGTGCAAAAGGTTTGTAGGGAAAATGGGCAAACACAGACCTAGGGCCAATGGCCCGGTAATGGGAGTCTGGACGTCCGTCATTAGCAAGTTTACCTTGATTATTTGCCAAACATGCACAATAATTATGTTTCGACATAAATCTGTTTGGAAGTTTACAGTAAATTCTGTGACTTTCCTTTCTAGGGAAGTTATAAGTTCTACTTAGGCTTTCAGAGAAGGGGAGGGGCTATCACCGCAGTTGAATAATAAAGTAGAGGAAGGGGGATCTGAAAATCCTATCTTTTGTCGGAAATCCTTGTAGATGGATTCTATCACTGTTTAATAGAAAATAGAATGCTCACAGACTGTGCCGTCTACAAATCATATACGAACGTCAAGTGCATATGATATTGACCTTTTTTACAAGTAACGTTCTTAAACAAGGAAAGAGTAGTGTCAAAAGGTTGTAAAAGGAGATTGAACAACAGTGGTAAAAACCATACAGGCAGACTTGTCAATGAGAACATTCTTGGGCATCGATGGCTTTGGTTTCTTCGCTTCTACTTTCTTATCTTCCATATCAAAATCTTCAGCTTGTTCCCTTTGAAGCTATTGAAAAGAAAAAATTGCGCAAATGTGTAAACATTGATGTTGTCTTATTGTTATCAATTAACAAAACCACTCGCGCACTTTCAATGAAAAGTAAACAATGATACAATACAGTAGTGGTCTACAACCTGGGGTCCACGGACCTTTTAACGGCCAGTGAATAATATGTTAGGAACCTAACCTATTAAGTACCATAACGAATAAGTTATAAATTGTGGTCACTTAGGGCATCACATTCAAAATGGAAGCAGCAAAAGCAATAACATTGCTATTCTTATAGGTGAGATTCATAATTCATAAAACTCTTAGTATTGCATGTCACGTGCAGACGCGAATTTTATATGATCCTCAAATTCGCTCAGGAGTCCACAAGTAAAATGCCTTATATTAACGGGGATCCGCGGGAGATAAAGTTGCGAGCTACTACAATAAAGTTGTAAGATGAATGACTGAGCGTCTTTATTGAAAATGTGCATTTGCCTATACTACGTGTAAAATAAGACAAGCATCTGGTATTTGTACCTACTAGTGGATATACAAAGCCTTTTCAGTTTTTTCGCTTCATTAATACACTACTTGTACCCAAGTTTCCAGTTTATAGAATGCTTCAAGGATGCCGTTGCGTGCTAAAATTACACTAGTGCACAAGATTTCTCACACTTATATACGTTATGTAGGAACTAATAAGAAACACAAAACAAATCAGTTGTGTTTCTGATACAAGTGTAGGATGAGTAATATGTTGTAAAGTCTTCAGTACTTCTCCTACTAAGCACAAAATCTGGTAGTCACGGGAGTAATAGCAACGGCGTAATATGAAGAGCTTCACTCACTTTGTGACACCAAAATTGTGCTTCCTATACACTAATCTGCGGATGGGCTATACAAGTGGGCTATACAAGCTATACAATATAGGTATAATATGAAAACATCAACGGTAACAAATTAGACACATGATAAGGAAGATACCAGATATCCCAAAGTACTTGCTGATTTTGCATACCCCCCTCCCCCCTCCTCTGAAAAAGAAAAAATAGACCAACTAAAACATTTAAATACAAGGGTACACAATGTGCTATTATACTTTCATAATCTAGAGAGTATTCATACCTGGTGATAAACCTCTTTGCTATGTCGTAATATTGCAATGATGTCACCAATCAACGTTATTCCAAGGTCTTGCAGTATGTTCTAAAGTGAGGTTGATGTAGCACAAACAAATTCTTGACTACAAATCTTACATTGAAAAACGTCAATTGCATTTACAATTCCAAGGAAAGGGCTCATAGTTTTCCACAAATTTGGAAGGATGAGCTGAACATGAAACCATATACATTCAACAACAGAAATTTCTGTTTTGCACAGAAGTGTTAAACAGTGAAATGATTTGAACACACCGACGAAAGAATAATAGTCTTGAACTGGAATTTTATTGACTTAAAAATGTTCATAGTCTCTTCAGCAGAAACTAGGTTCTGTGGGGCTTTTTACATAAAATAACCAAATAGCTGTTGTTATTGAAGAAAACAAATTGATATAATCAGAAACAAAGCTGAACATATTGACAAGGAAAACAGAAAAATAGTTGAAGAACGTTTGTGTACACCAAATAAAACTTTATATGGGGCACTCAGCCTACAACAAGAGCACAAGTTATCAATCAGACACTGAAAGCATTCAGACTAGCATATATCTTAAAATATTCACAATAGGCCTAAAAATAAAACCAATAAACTCCTACTAGGGCAGATGCAGAAATGTAAGCAATGTAAATATAAATGCATTATTACCTTGTTCAGGTCATTGAGCATACTTAGACGCATTCTATTATCACTGAATGTGATAGCATACCTTGAAAGGGACGAAAGAAGGAAGAGCAGTGAAAAGAAAACTACCAACACTAATAAAAATCCCCTTCATGTGGCCATTTTAGTGCAGAAAATTATGAGCATATTACTGTATATCCAGAAACAGATATGTAAAATGGATATATACATTTTGTAAAAAGTAAATAACTTGTAGATATATGGTGGCCCTCATGTCCATAAAACTTGAGTTCAGTTCCAGACCCCTTGGGGATCAAACTTTGGAAAAATGATCAATTGAGACTATTGAAAT
>JAAAKM020000417.1:0-11901 GCA_010016025.2 Alatinidae sp. Z8VKAUB7J3 | reverse complement strand
ATAAAACCAAACAAAAAACAAAAATGGCAATATTTAAAGATATACCAGTCATACTGCAAATATATACATGGAAAATGACATTGTTGTTCTATTTCAGTGCTGTTACTCTTGCTATTTAAATTGTGGTCATGACAATTGTTTTTAATATTGAACACCCCTATGACATAGATAGGTGTTTGCTTGCAATTTTCCTATCTTAGTTCCTGAGTAATCATTTATGTGATATGCTTTAGCCTTAGATCTCGTATTAATGAATATCATGCTTAGCCTGATTACTAATATATCATAGTAATATTTTGGTACCAAAAAACTCCACAAAAATGTAGTGGTAATACCACTACTAAAAAAATTGAAGTAGTGTTCTTTACCTAGAAAACAAGAATATCTACAATAAAGTTCATCACCTCTGTCAAGCATTTTTTTGACTACTCAAAAATTGATTCCAAAGAACTTTCATTACCTACCCAATGGGGCTGTCATTTTTATCTCCCAAATCTCAATACCAATGAGAAGTTTGCTCCTCTTACAAATGTAAGACCAAAGTATGTGATGTGTCTAGCACTTTGGTTTTCGCCTAGCATGACCTGAGTCTAAGTCTGAAATCAGACAACAGACTGGACAATTCAATATTTTGCTGGAATATATGCCTTAAATTGAGAAACCTCCCCTGCCCTAAATATCACAACAATATGTAAGTTATCTTTATGTGTACACTATAGATCATTGTAGCAAAAGCCCAATAGCAAGGACTAAAGTAATAACAATATGATCAAGTATTAAACTGTATAAGTTATATACTTAACATATACATATACATACTTGGTTATCTAGTAAAAATATCTATTAGCAGTTATACACATAAAATAGTTAGATTTATGTCATTAGAGCACATAAAACTTGGAAGTTGCAGGCAAATAATTCTTATAGTATAAAGTGAAGCTTAATATACAATAAACAAACAATAACAAACTATACAACTTTGCAAAATATATACCTTTTCGCAGGCCCTGATGGTATTCCTGCTTCCTTGAAGAAACTTTCCCATTTCTCTGTTGCTACATTGTGGTCCAGAGGGAAAAATATTAGCAATTAAGAAAACTCAGCTAACTTACACAATACAATCTCATTAAAATTGTATTGGACTGTAATCTCTCCATAATTATAACTTACAGTAATAAGTCATCATGAGTTCTTAGGCTTTAAAATTAGAAAGAAGGTTCCAACCACATCATGGTATAGCCTGAACTAAATCATCACTTATAATGAAAGCTTTACATCACAAGCAGCTATGGTAAAATGACAGTAATGCTAATCATAATAGACTTGTTAGCATCTTGAGAGGGTAACCCAAGCATTGCAAGTTTGGAAATCTATGGTATGGTGCCAACGAATGCATGATGGAATCTAGGTTTGAACTGAAGTTTAACCCATTTACTCATTTTTACTCATTCTTTTACCAACTTTTATGCTATTTGCCATATTGAGAAATCATCAAAGAATCAAATTGTGAATTTTTAGTTATTGCAAGATCAGCTTTTGTAACTTCAGTTTGATACTACATGCAACCTCTTTTAGTTTGTCTGATTCTCTCTGTTCTGGTTTTGAGCTAACATGAGTTCATAAATACTACAGTGGACTACTGTAAAAGTGGCTGGGTTGATATTCTAGCCCCAGAATTGACATTTAATATTAGGTCTTTTCTTTCATAGCACAGGGCTGTGAGCCTCTTCTCCATTGGTGGGCCAATTCCATGTTGCTGGTTAGCTGTAGGCTTGGTACATCTTACTTAGGGTCTCTATGTATCAGTTAGTCAAAGGTCTGGGCCTCATACTTCAAGTACAATTATTCTTTTCTGAATAGCGACAAAAACTTGCGTGCAAGATGAGTTTATAAGGTGAAGGATGCACTGTTTGTCTTGTTTGAGTGCTTATTTTCAAGTGGATTGGTTTGTCTATCAAGTTAAGATGCATTTCAACTAAAAAATATTAGTGCTCCATATTAAGGCATTAGAAAATACATACCTCATGCATTTCTGTGAAATCATGCCCCCCTTTAAGGCTGAGAAAAGAATTCAGTTGTTTGCTATACTCATAAATAAGATCCTTATGATATTAGACTACTAATGGGTCATTACTTGAAAGTGGAACCCCACATTTATTAAATACCCACATTTCATAAAAAGTCTTTCACAAAACCTGGGCAGAAACATGCATATACTTTTCTTCATCTAAATATTTGGTGCTATAATTATACAAACATGTGTAGACAATCTGAGATAAGGCTTAAAACAATATCAATGATATGTGCATTGTTTTAGATACCTAACTGTACCTGCCGGTTGCATCTACATCAGTAGGTTTGCCTGTGTCTTATGTTAGAACCTTTTTGTATGCAAATTAAATACTTCATACCAGTCCAGCTTCAACACCAGTCATCTGTTCCTTGTCGGTCTTCCCCTAACCCTTACATATTTTGTCCATTTCCCTATCAGTGTCTTCTCTAATCTGTTCTTTTGCATCATGTGTCAAAAATATTTCACTTTCCTTCTGTTGATGTTTTCTTTCAACCATCCTCCCATTTCTTTCACTCTTTCTAACATCTCTCTGTTAGTAATGTGTGCTGTGTAGGGTATCTTGAGCAATCTTCTGTATACCCACATTTCAAAAGGATCAATTCTTCTCCATATCTTTGTGTCAAAAGTCCAAGTTTCCCTTGCATAAAGAGAAAGGTTAACCAGACATAAAATAAAGTGGACCGTTTTCTCATCTCAAACAACAAACTTCTGGTTGTCAATAGGTCTTGCATTCTTAAAATCCACTGCCTTGCCATTACTATTCTCTGCTTTACTTCTGTATCTTTTATACCACCTGCTGTAATTGTCTGGCCAAGGTATTTAAATCTTAAATCTGTTCTAGCACTAGTCCATCTACTCTAATGTTAGCTGTTGGTGTCACAACACATGCACTCACTACCATTGTCCTGTTGTGCTTAAAATTCATCTTTAACCCCTTCATTAAAACTTTCACTCTTGATAAGGTCCAATACCTACTGTAAATTTTCTTCCACCTCTCAAACTAGTGTCATCAGCATATTTAGATTGGTAATGTTGAGACCTCCAATAGTGATTCTGCAAGAGACTCTTAGTCTTCTTAAACATGTCTTCTGTGTAACAATTAAATGCTTTTGGTGAGTAAACACATGCCTGTCTCACTCCTCTTTTTACCTGAAACTCTGCCGATTCCCCATCTTCCAGTATAGCATTCAGATGTTCTGTTAAAACCTGATCTCAACCTCCTGCCTTTTTTGTGTACTAGTGTGTCACCACTTATCAAGGCTAGCAGCCACTTGAGAATAACAGTTAATGAGAGGGATAGACAGACAGGTGAATGATGATGAATAACCAAAGATATGAATGGAATGAACAAAATTTAATGACTTATGCGTCTAAGAATGGTTATGACAAGTGCTTACTGACATTTGATTTGCAGATGTGCATGTTGTAATCTTACAGGAAGCAATCTTGTGGCAATGTAGTCCACAGATGGGAGGTTCTTCAAAAAACCCCTCTCTTTATGGAAATTCTGTGGCAATGTATTCTTGTGGCAAACGTTTTACAAGGAGGAACCTGGGACTGAAGTTCAGCAGAGCACTTAACATGGAAATACTGATAGAGAGGAGAAAGACTAATAAAGTCTCTTCTGTGAGAAGGGGGTTGTAGAGAGAACAGATCATCTCTGACAAGATTGCAAAGTTGATTTTGAACTTTATCAAGGCAAGAAAGAGTGCTTTGAGCACCACCTCCCCAGATGTGGCATCATACTTCCATCTTAGGGCATATCTGACTTTTATATAGAAAAAGGATTGCATGAGGTATAAGATACTTTCTGGACTGGTAGAATGATCCAACCATTTTACCAGAAACTTTAGCAACAGATTGGATGTGGGATTCCATTTTAGATCTGGAGTAAAATAGTAGGTGGTTATCAAGGCAAGGGCTTCTTCAAGAAGAGAGCCATTCATTTCAACTGGAACAAAACTAGGATCTGAACATTGTTAATGAAAGGAGGGAGCTTGGGTTTAGAGGTGCTAAAAGTAACATGCCACTATTCTTCAATTTTCTTTGAGGTACAACCATAGACAGTTGTGTCCTCTGCATAGATGTCAGCAAATGATCTTAGAATGTGATTTGGAAGATCATTAATAAAAATCAAGAAAAGAGTTGGACCTAGAATAGAACTTTGAGGTACACTGGCATTAATACAATGTGCCTTGTAATTCTGCCCATTAATAACTGCTTTCATAGATGCATCAGAGAGAAAGGATTTGATCGTTAGGAAGACATTCCCTGCCATTCCATAGCTAGCAAGTTTGTGAAGTAAACCTTTGTGCCAGACCTTATCAAAGGCTTCTCATATGTCAAGAGTAGCTGCAATAGAAAGAAAGCCCCCATCAAGAAATTCACTGATCCTATGAGATATTACAGTCCGCTCATCAGCAGTTGATCTTGCTGTACGTAGCTCATATTGCTTATCACTATATACATTGCTTTTGCTGAGGTGATTGACGACTGCTTGGTGTATTATGGATTCAAACAACTTACTAATGATACTAAGGAGACTGATTGGTCTATACACAGATGAAGGAGACTGCTTACTAGTACTTTTGAATACTGGGCAGACCAATGAAATTTTATATGGGGATAGAAAGTATTTCTCTTTTAAGTGACGACTGAATCGCTTTGTAAGGATAGGGGCAACAGATTCTTAAGGAGAAAGACCAGAATATTATGAATTTGAAGTGAATACTATTGTAAAAAGCTTTGCCTTGCCAAAAGCTGAGGAAGTAACCCCATGGCCATTAATGATGGTTGCAATAGAAGTTTTGCATCTGTTCAGTACCTCGTTTTGTTACCCTCCAAAGCTTTCTAAAGCCAAGTCTCTGCTCAGCGACCCAATATTAAAGATTGGGCATAGGAATCTTTAGCATTTCTTTATAATCCATTTGCAGTAGTTGCATACAGTTCTAAAGGCAGACATATTGTCTCTGAACATAGAGTGCACAGCACTTGATAGAAGAAAGATCTAAAGCTCTCCCAATCAGCCTTTGTGTATTGATACACTCTGCGATGGTAACCGGCAAGGGACATAAGAGGACGATTTGAACTTAGATTGTATCTAAATGGAAACAACTAGAGATCAGGATCTTTTACAAATTCTTTAACATCTGCACAGCATCAATTTGGACATATACATACAGCAAAGGGTTATACCGTAAGTTCATTACATCATTCACAAACGTTGTGACTTGTAACGAGAATGACACGATTGGAACCCAGTAAAAATAAAGCGAGCCTATCTACATTAAAAACAGGTTAATCACGGGGGGAGCACAACTGCTAGTGCATCCAACAAATCCAGGCTACCTAAAACTAAGAACTGTGGAGTCGATTAGGGCTATAGTAAGTCTGTACTACTTCTCATAACAGTTGACAGTGACACGTACTGGTATATGCCTACCGGTAATGTAATTGAAACCCGAATTTCCGAGAGCAAGAAGTAGCCTATCTACCTGACTGTATACACGAGTGTTTCCTTGTAATAAAAAAAAGAGCATGTGAAAGTGGCAATTCTTTAAGACACCTACCCATTTCTATTGATTTATATGGCAAAGAGTTTCTTTCCTCCGCCTTTTCGTAAATATCTCATTAGTTCATTCGATGCTCGCATCATCAACAACACTACAGAATGGCGGTGCAAGTAACTCTTACATGAAAACGAGTCCATAAGATCAACCTCAATCTGACCCTCAGGCATACATCCGTAGAAATCGAGGCCTCTATTTCTATGCATACATCTCAAGTTTCCTTTTTATCAAGTGCAACGAAGACGTGCGTTCGGAGTGATACTGCTTTTTCTTTAGAGTTTCTTCCTGGCCCGTTTGCCAAGTAGTAGGAGGAGGAGGTAGTAGTGGTAGGGGAAGCGGCTGGCTTGAGTTGGAGGGGACACAGATGTAAAGAAAGAAAGTTCTATAAGAATATTTCTTTACAAAAGGTGGGTCACAACCTTTATTTGACTTCGTAATAAACGGCAACGCCTTGCATAGACTTGGCATAATCAGCACATCAAATTAATGAAGCTTTTGATGTATTCACCACGTCATCCTCAGGGCATGAAAATCTTGAAAATGACTGCTATTTAAGGACCAAACGACTTAAGTAATTACAATACAAAAATGACAACAAATAAATGAGCCTCAAAGGAGAAATTAGAATAGTCAGAGGCGTGTTGCGCCTATTGTTGGATTTAAGGAGGTCCTACGTTTAGCAAGAAAAAGGATTTCAGTTTTGAAAAGAACACACTAGAGAAATAGAAAATATGTTGCCACCGGGGACTGAAACCGTGATCCATGCTTTCCAGGCGTGCGCTCTACCGACTGAGCTAGGTGACCTCCGATGGTTTTCTAGTCACCACATAAGATCCCAATCATCCACCAGTGAACATCGACATCCAGCTCAACACAATTGGAGACCAGTCTCTTTGCGCCATGTGCCTTGACTAAAGAAGGACTACCATCCGGCCCGTCATACTGTCCAGAGTCCATTGAAAGTAGAAAGTATCATCGAGACGCTCACAAAGCTGGACATCTAAGAGAGTTTGGGGTAGTTGGTGTTTCCAAAATATCTAAGGGGGGAGAGAGGGGGCAGGCCACAACTTTCATCACTTTTTGGAAATAATCCTTAAAATGGTACCCATTCAATTTGGTATTATATTTGGTTACATAGAGACAGAAATTATAGCGTTAGCTAAATTCAACTGAAAGTGGAATTGTATAGTCTAAATTCTAGCTGGGACAAGTAAATTGCCGCTAAGTCATTGGTTTAAAGTCATACTTAGAAGTTTGTTCTCTAAGGCCAAAAGACACAATTTTTGGGCAGTTCTGAAGTTATATCTCACGGAATGAATTTCAGAGGAATACTTCAACGAACATACGTATGGACATACGGGCAAGAGTCATCCCATTGGTCCCACGTTTTTGGTTTCCAATACATTATGATATACTAACGTGAAAAATGTATATACCAATAAGAATGTCAGGTGGGGCGGAATACGCTAGTGAACTCTCTCAAGGGTGCGGCGCCCCACCTTGCCCCTTCACCTTCGTGAGCGCATCGAGAAGCGAGAAAAAGGATTTCTAGTAATCTCTGAAGAGGCAGATGCTAAGAGTGTAAATCTTTCTTTTCTAACGAATGTTAGAAAGATGGGGGAAGGGGGGGGGGGGGGAGTTAGAAAACTATGTAGCATTGAGTCTCATATTAGACAAACTTTAGCACACCGTGACAACTACTCAAGACTGGATAACTCGCCTAAAAAAATCAAGAAAAAACAAGAAAAAAACAACTGCGAGACTAAAACTTCTTAATAGTGAAAAATATATCTTCTTGAGGTTAATTCAATAATCAAATCAGATAAAAACTAAAAATCTCAAGGAGCCAAAGACAACGAGTTGGCCAGATTTGTAATCTAGATTCTGGTACACATGCCGACCACATATTTGACCGAATAGGATTCTCCATCCGGATCACCAGGACAGAGGACTGAGCACTCAGGCTCTAAAACATTTTCCATCTACTGTTTATGCCAAAAATTATATACTTTGATATTTAGTTTATAAATTAATGTTTGCAACGAGTTTCCTAGCCGCAATTGAAGTATGAACTATATCCACTTATGTTAGCACTGCTGTAAATGCTCAAATATAAATCGATTTCTAAAGTGACATAAAAATTTGAATTTCATTCCTTCATCCATGATCTTTTCTATCGCCTGAACAGGCTGTTCACTGCCTTCTTTGTCTTCCCTGCAAAGACAGGGGAGGATGGTTACTTCAGCTGCACATTGCACTTTCTCTCTTCTTCCAAGACAACGAAGACACCGAAAACACTACCGTCCAAAGGTCTCCGATGCTTCTCCCGTTACTAATGCTGTAAATGTTGTCTTAGTGTATAGAGTCATAACCAATTGAAAAAGCCTGTCTGGTATCAGCTATTCCGTTAAAGCCACGGCGTACTTTTATAATGTCCAATCTGACCCAAAGACATCTTAATAAGTCTCTAGACCACAGTAGATCAGACGAAATTCTGTGGGGGGAAAATTGAATAAATCTGAGTTAAATCTCTCTTTCTCATCCTCTTCAGATACCTCAGCAGCGCCTGTTGTAAAATGTCTCTGCACATGCTCCAGTCTTCGAGACAAAATTCACTTTGCAGAACAAATCAAAGAACAAGTTCTAGTAAGCCCCCGGCAAATTGGTTACCATTATGTGGCTAGTAAGATATTGTTAAATGATACTTTGCTGACGATTTCTCTGGCTTTTTATACTTCCTACACTCTACATAAAAAATCAAATAATTTATTTTTATCAAAAAAGTAAGACATTTGGTCAAGGTACCACAATACCCTAGTTTGACTTTAATAATTGATAAGTGCAAATCATAAAATACCCCAGATTTGTTTGAGCCAAACTTTTGTGCCCGAGAACATAATGAAGTGTCCCTCATCACCATCATTTGGATGCTGTGCATATGCAGCAATGGTGCACAATCCAACACCATGTCAACATGTAATTAGTATTTGTTTGGGCTTGGCACAAATAGGCATTCCTCAAAGACAGTTCCCCTTTGGCTGGTGTACGCTACGTCTTTTGTGTTCTTCCACGAGGTTTTGTTTTGTCTCTTGGTCTCCACTCGAGAGATATTTTTTTCTTTGCGAGTGACTGGTAGCAGCATCGCGCACACCAAGAACTGAACTCTTCTGCCAGCAAAGATAGCACTTAATAATTTAGAGACTTCATCTCTGAATACTTTCATATTTCGAAGATATTTTAGGAATTTAAGCAACCGAAGTTGAACAGGTAAAATTGATTATTGTTGATCTTTAATGTACTTTCTCATGTTTTGCAAGCATATGCGATGCTCGAGAGAACAATCGAGGTCTAAATTCTCAGTCCTGCAAGAAAATTGATTAATTCCAGACTAATTGAAAACTACACATGCTTTTTACAATCATTAAATTAACATCAAATTTAATCTCACCAGTAATTGCTTTCAGACTATCCAGGTGAACGTTTGAACTTCAAAATAAGATTCACTGCCTTACTTTGTGTTCCTATACTCATCCAACCTTTGCATTTTTTTATTTGAGGCAGTAATATTTAGTAATCAATCACCGCTAGGTCTCTGTCAAGGCCACCTGAAGGTAACAGTCGCTCGGGGTACCCTCATTTTGTCTTTTGATACGAGCGCTCCAATGCCGGTTGTAGTTGAAAGTCATACTCTTGATATCCCTGAATATCTAAATCATTTTAAATGTGAAACCAGATTTTTTGATAAAGAAAACATGGTTTCTTGTTGAGACCGAAATCATTCGTCTAGAAAGTTATTGAGGTGGACGTCAACATCCAAGTTTAGTGCAATTCTGCACCACCATGTTGATTCTTATGTAATTGGCTAGTCATCATGATGTCAGGCGCGCGATATAAAACGTAGAACGTGGTCTTACTGTTTTTTCAATTGCACGCTTTGATGTTATAACCTAGTTATACTATCACGCATGCCAAGATTGTAAAATATTACCTGCTAGTCGAAGGGATATGACTGGAAATTTTGGATGGCCTCTCAGGTGACATTTCTGGTGGCACTTTAAAACGTTCGAGCCTATTTTCCTGCCTCGCGCCTTACCCTTGATGATCTTGAATGGGACCTCCTCGAGGATCGAGGGTTTGTCCTTTTACCACCCAACCATGCTTGTTTTTTCTGGTCTTGGGCTTTGGATGATCCTGTCATAACCGCAAAATGCCACGAAAGTTAAGGAAGTAAGCCTTCTGTAATAGTTAATTCCCGGATACTGGGAGTATGGACATGAAAATTCTGCCTCCACCTCAATCTATTTTAGCATAATAATATATTTGCAACCAAGACTAAAATCCGAAGGTCAATATTAGACTATGTGCAGTTCTCCAAGATACCGATCCTATTTGTTTAACTACAGAGAAATCAACATCATGTAATCCCACTCATCAATTTTGATGGATTTCTCCGTGACTACGTTTTACAGACAATAAGGTAAAGTAAGCAGAAAAGTAAAGTAAAGTACTCATATTTCAAAGGAATTGCATGAATGAGCCGCGACTGACGTAGGAAAGACTGAACCAAGTAAGGGTGATACAGGTTTGCATTCTGTGACTACATATTGCAGAGACAAGCAAACTTTTTGACGTGAAGGCCAAACGTGAGACAGGGCAGGCAGGAACTGGCTTAGCTGGTGTAAAAGTTTTTTACTTGGAGTGTTGAATTTCAACTTCAATGTTTCACGAAAGTATTTGAAAGGTTTATGAAAAATGTGTACTCAAGAGTATGGTAGTTTGCTGGTGCTGCGTATTGCCAGTTGTTTTCTCCAATTCAGACTACGATGCAAAATTCTGTCTTCACATATTCTGTTGTGAGATTTAAGCGAAGTTTGTTTATTCTTAAAGACACAGATATAGCGGTCTTTAGTTCTTAATTAATAAACTCACAACCCTTAATATTAGAAACACATATGCACACGATGCCTAGACGTAACTTACAATAGTTCAGTATGAGATTTACGTTTATACAATATGATTTCTTAGGCATTTCTGCTAAAAGAATAGAATAACCTGCGACAGTTTACGAGAATTCTTGAAGTACTTCGCCTTCTTATTACCACCCAATATTACTTCAGTTATCTACGGTTGCAAAGGATTCTTTTTAACTACATGGAAGTGTAAAACTATTTAAAGCACTTAAAGAATTACTTACTAAGAGTTCAGCAATAATTTAGGATTTACTGCATTTGCTGTTGGTAACAACTTTGCCTTAGGTTTACTTACTAGGCCTAAAATCCGATTTTCCTAACGCCCCCTACCCCTGCCGTCAAGTTATACAACATATCCTCTTGTTGGTGCCAAGAGACTGTTTAATCTCCTTCCAGGAATATGTGGCTCCATGACATTGTCAATTTTCAGCTTCATCTATCCTATAAAATTTTTACATGTCTAGTGCCTATATGCTACGTCATATGATTTGGGAAAGTCTTTGTTAGGCAATACGTCGAGTCAGGCTGAGTAATTTGATTGTTAGTTGAAAATTCCCTCCTGAATGAATGCTTTGCCAAGTAGTGCCTAATTTTTCTTTCGAACCCCAATACTTTAACATCTTCCAAACTTTGTTAGTTTCCTTTCGAAGCATCATAAGTACAATAAGTTTGAACCTAAAGAAGCAAAGCTGACAGCATGCCTTAAAATATTTCTTGTGTGCTTACAGAAGTCCCTGTCTTTTCTGCGAATATGATATCAAAACCACATTTCAACCGCATCAAAAGCTAAAGAATTTCTCCACTTGAGAAAAGGAAATAGAAACTTTGCCTTATTAAGGCGATAGTTAAGCTGAAGAGAGCCCCCTTGTCTCCTTTCATAAATGTAAGTTGAACTTGATTTGACAAACATACATATTTGTTCGTACTCAAAATGTTACTGTGGCTACATTGTCAGGACTTTGCTATTGTGCCTTTCAATTAGAACTTGATCGTGTCATCTTATTTGCGGAGGAAAAAGTTGTAGCTTACAGTCGAAGCGAAACGAAACTAAATAGGAACAATCAGTGTTTTGCTAGTTAGTGTGTGCTGTGGTCGTTAACAATTATCAGAATATCATCGAGAAGAGAGGATTTGAAATGTTAATTTTGAAAAGAACACTAGAGAAATGGAAAATATGTCACCACCAGGGAGAGAACCAGTGATACTTTCTAACATTAGCGTTTACATGTAGGCAACTTATAGCAGTATAATTAAAAAGCCCTCTTTTCTAAATTCAGTACCTTTCAGT